>CBVK0101373287.1:0-11560 GCA_900067695.1 Picea abies | reverse complement strand
CTCTGTGCATTTCTTTATTATATCTCCGCTCTCATTTCGTGCCGAAAATAATCCAGATCAACAAGGGACTGGAAGCGAACCAGAGCTAAGAGCCACAACTGACTGAAGGAGGAGAATAGGGCTCCGTGGACTAAGAGCGCCAAGAAAAATCAATCTAGAGACAAAAAACTAAACCTTTTGCAGGAGGAGGCCAAGGCTCAGGAGGCCAAGGGCTCGAATGAGCCATGGCGTTCCCCATTGTTGGCCTAAATCCACTAAACTCAACAGGACGATGGGATTGGGCCTTCGGCTAGCCCATAGCCATAAAATCTCCCACGAACTGGAGCACCATACCATTAAATGGGTTTGAGTTCAAATGAACGCAAAGTTGTCGAGGCCAATGAATTAAAGGCATGGAGTAATGGTGGAGGTGGGTGCGGGCTGCACTGGCTTGGGGTGGCTGGAGAGAGACGTGGCCAAGAGTCTGCTTGTCTAACCATCCAGCCATCATCTCCGATGTCACCCCATCCGGGGGAATATACCTAAGGTATATTAGATCTATTATGATAATGTAATAAATAAATATCATGTAACAATAGTCATAGGACAATTATAATGCAATGGATTCATTAATATGTAATAATGATAAGCCATGCCCTTTATTAAGGACATAACTTATCACCCCCTACGTGTAGTTATTGTTGGATTACTGAGAGGGGGGTGAATCAGTAATAGAGCAATTTAATCCTTTTTAACCATAAAATGCAAGTGTTACATCAATGTAGCTTTATCATCCAATAGTTGCAGAGTAAATAAACAATGAACAAATGAGAAATCATACACATACACAACACACCAATGTTTTTACGTGGAAACCCAAAGTGGGAGAAAACCACATAATGCTTTTTCTTATATGTCTTTAAGAATTACATTCATTGGAAGCACCAACTTCTTTCATTTTCTAGCTGCAACTGGAAGGAGGCTCCAACCCCCTAGTTTCTCAGGCTACAACTTGAGGGAAGCTACAACTCCTCAATTTTCTGGCTACAACCAGAAGGAGGCTACAACCCCCTATGTTCTTCGGCTACAACCACCTGCCCTTGCCCCGTCCAACTTCCCTGACATAGAAGTAGAATTATAGAACCATTGTCACACTATCAATGTGAGATATACTACTGTAAACCTCTACCAAATATATATATATATAATCAAGCCAAATGTTGAATTTATTACAAAATTTGGGCTAAAGAAATGAAGCCCATATTGTCCAAAGGAGTTACAAAATTGATGGTATAAGCAACATGACAAAGGTAGGAGCAAAAAACTAGCATATCGATCCACTCTAACATTTAGTCATATATATCATGGCTTGTAAACACAAAGGAACTACTAAACCAAAAGATAAATTCTACAATTCAAAGTGGCAAGAAGTGACAAATAGTTCCATAGAAGGTTGGCATTGCTATAATAAACTAAGGAAGAAATACATAAGCATAATTGAGAGGAGTAAATATCAAGTGTCATGGTTAGCTCGGTCCTCCACCGCTGAGATTTTTGGGTCTGTGAACCATGTGTGATATCAGAACAAGGAATCTCTTGTTACCTTAGCAATGCCTACCTCATATGATACAACCCCTGATATATAATGTTGTTAGCCCTTGGTTATGTTAGAAAGCAAAGATTACGGAGGAAAGGCGAAATACGAATTGCGCAGAAGGCACATTGATTGATATTGGGTTGAAGTGGTCAAAGAAGAAGAAAAGAAGGAGTGAAGTAAGAGAAAGCTAGCCGTTGAATGAGAAGATCGAGGATGACAGATCATGGACAACTCAACAAGTGGAAGAAGACGTCAATGAGTGCTTTGGAGCAACTCGCGGGAAAGAAGGAACGACAGGCTGACGAAGCCCTGAAAACACGGGTCAAGTTGACCTAGGGTTTTGACACCTATATGTTTGTCATTGTAATATATAAGTAAAGGTCTAAAGGACCTGGGGGGGGGTTGGTTGATGGTTGTTTGCTTGTTGTTGATTCCGAGTTTATCATTGTGGATTGAGAGAGTGAGTATTGTTATGTAGAGAAGTATTGTATCGAGAGAGAGTCTGTATTGTAAGATATTCAGCTGGGTGCGAAGATCAACCTTGCAACTGGGTGTGCAGGGAGAAGAGAAAGAGTGAGAGATCTGCAACCTAAGTGCGTAGATAGAACTGTATGTTTTCACATAATATCAAGAAACATAGTTCTGTGGACGTATCCCTAAGGAGAGGGTGAAACACATGTATCTTGTTTTTTTGTGTGATTGATGTTGTGTTCTTTTGCTTTTTTTTTTTTTCTATTATTGCATCATTGTGTTAGATCCAAGACATAGCTCGCGCAGTAGGCTTAAAGGAGATAAAGAATAACTATATCCTTGTGTGTTGTTCCTTTGAATCCACTTGCATTTCCTCTGGTTGTAGACATTTGTGTTTTGCACCCCCCTATCGCTACTTCGGGTGAGACTGCATCTGCTTCGCCAGTAGTTAGGGCTTGTTGGTGCGTTGTTAGAGTTGAACCCTGGGTTTGCCCCTGTGCCAACAAATGGTTTCGTTGCTGGGACCAAGATCTTCTTGAGGGAATGTCAAGGTGGTTTCCATCGAAGACAGAGATTCAGAAGTGGATAAAAGAACAAGAGAAGGGCTTCGCTGAAGCTCAAAACAAGAACCCTAATCTTAGCACAGAGGATTGGTTGGGAAGGTATATCTTTACTGATATACATGAGATTTTCTTTGGAGGAATTCATAAGGAGCTATATGAGTGGTTAGTTAGATTAGTAGATACCCAGTTTGAGATCAGATTTAGACCACCTGTGGTTTGGACGTCAACATTGATCAAGAAGGTTAAGAGAGTTGATAACATCGTGTCAAGAGTAGTAGATCACTGGTTTGATAACGTTATTGGAGGGTACATTATCGAGTTTTCTATTGATAGAGTAGAGTCATATAGCAAAGCAGAGACGTATTTCTTTAAGGGACCGAGAGGAAAATTTTTACACTTTTTGAAGTTGAAGATCAAGATGCTATTGCATGAGAAGAACATCTTGAAGATACAGTAATTGGTCGGATTGAAGAGCTAATGTTCAAGAACTCAGACAATGACACAGAGCTAGGACATACACGCAGTGGGAGAACCTTCAGAGAGGGTCCTCTGGTAAATCTATTTGATCAGAGCCACAGACCACTAGCACAAGACGACAGGTTCTATAGTGGTGAAGAAGAAGAGATATTGAATGAGGAACATTCAGAGTCCGCTAGGGCAGAGGACAAGAAGACTGAAGAACCTAGCCGAGAAGAGACAGAGATTTCAGGAACTACGTTGACTATCGAAGTAAGTACTATTACTCCCCCTGTTATTTTAGCAGCGTTAAGTAACCAGAGTAGTCAGAGTTACCAGAGCACTCAGAGCACTGTTACCAGCAGTTCAGTACATACTCAATCAAGAAACCTAGGAAGATCTATGGCAGATGAAATGAGGCAACCTATCTTTAGAGGAGATGGATCTGAAGATCCTCATCAATATTGGTTCTTCTGCGAGGCTGTATGGAGTATTAAGCAACTCAATGATGAAGAAGTTAAGAGAGCTCAGTTTAGTACTACCTTGAGAGACCACACACTGAGTTGGTATATGAAGTTTTCTACAACCACTGCACAACCTAAACCACTGAATACCATCAAAATTGCATTGAGTGTAGAATTCAAGAAACTCAAGTCAGAGTCGCAGCGCATTACCAAATTGAAAGAAATCAAGCAGAGAGTAATTGAACCTATTTGGGAGTTTAATAAGAGGTTTAAGACCTTGACAGGCTGGTTGAGTTTTCAGATTCCAGATGAGCAGAATAAGGAATGGTTCATTGCTTCCCTCTTACCACACATCAGAGTTCCTCTGATGCAACAGAAGGTTGCTTCGCAGGCTGAGGCATTGGAAATTTCCATGAAACTAGAATAAGCCCCTATGGGAGAATCCAGCTTAGGTATGAGTCAAATTTTGAGTTAGCTAACTAGATTATCTCTGCAGGTCAAATATATGAAGAAAGAAAAAGGAAAAGATAAAAGAGAAGACATCTAGTGTATCATATGTAAATCAGAGGGCCATGATAAGGAGCATTGTCCTCTATTTCATGAGTATTTGGCTTCTGCAGCTTTGAGCCCTTTGAAGTAGGTTACTCTACCCTGGTGCGAGGTGTGTAGAAATAGACATCACCCTTGTGAATGCTATTACGTGCAAAAATATGTCCAGACACCTACCAACCTTTACTGCACATTCTGTAAATCTGTGGGGCATGATGAGAAGGACTGTAGGTATTATGACCTCTTGCACGAAAGATCAAGAGATACATATAGGATTCAAGGCGAAGTACAACATGAAGAAAATTCTACATAGTTTAATTCCCCAGGAAGAGGAAACTTCAACCCTTGCGGTGGATTTAGAGGAAGAGGACGAGGAGAAGGCATGGGTCAAGGTCGAGGTCAAATCATTTGTTATAATTGCACACAACCATGACATTTGGCAAGGGACTGCCAGAACCCTTGTACCACTTGTAGCTACTGCAACTCATTTTAACATGTTATTGAAGATTGTCCAACATTGTTAGCAAAGCTCTAGGAGAGACAAGGAGGAAACCAACAAGTACAATTAATCTCAGCAGAACCTCGCGGAGAGGATCCCAGAGTCATTGTTATCACCAGAGAAGACACTGTTACAGGCGAAGACATAGTGACCCCAGGAAAGACTACAAAAGATTCAAGGGTCAGAAGAGCTGTAGAGAAGACTCAAGTGTTTGATCCGAGGGAAGAAAAACAAACATTTGAAAAGAATTTGGAAGAGATCGGGCTTCTTCATCAAAGGGACAACCAGAAGTGAGAGAATGTGGAATGCCTTTGGCATTTGATCAATCTGCATCGCCCGGAGAAGGAAAAGAGGTAAGCAAGCTTATGGAATTCTTATGCACTTGCATTAATTTGATTAAGGATGAAAGAGTTGATCAAGAACTACAAAATTTAATCAGACAGTATGAGATAGGTAGGATAACTCCTCTGTTGAATAAGGTAGTACATCAAGTATCCAGAAAGAGAAGGACAAATAAGGAATTACACCTTAATGCTCATATTGGAGATTATGACATAGATTATGTGGTCCTCAACTTAGGGTCATAAGTCAATGTTATGACGAAGCAGACCTGGGCACTGATGGGAAAACCTAAGCTGATTTACTCCCCTATCAGGCTCAGAATGGCTAATCAGCAGGCAATAAGCCCCTTTGGAAGACTAGAGCATGTCCCCGTGGACATCGACGGGGTAAGGACATTTGTGGACTTCGAGGTGATTGAGATAGTTGATGATAACTGTCCTTATCCTGCGTTGTTAGGAATTGACTGGGCTTTCAACAATTCCACTATTGTTGATTTAAAGAAAATAAGAATGACATTTGAAGGTGATGGCCTTACGGTCATTGCACCTCTGGATCCTGATGAAGGCCAGAGATACACAGAGCTCATTAGAGAAGAAGACCATGCATACGAGCTAGAGAATATATATAAATTCACTGCAAGACAACATGATACATTAATCCTACAACAGATGGAAATTTAAGCTGGCAAAGTGACAACGCATGCTCATCAGATTTAGAAGAAGGACTAGAGAATTGGCAGAACAAAATGTATGAAGTTTCTACGAGAAGGTGTGCTAGATTGACCAGGGAAGTTCGCTGGATTGGCACAAAAGTAAACAATCTGCCCACATTTGATGGTTTAAATCATTTAGAAACATTCTTATCGGAATTTGAAGAAATTGTACCAGTACAACATCGACTGTTGGCATTGGATGAAGCTTTAAAAGAAACAACAACAAGATAGTGGGGAACACATAAGAAGAACATTGCGGACTCGGTGAAATGTCGCACTTTGATGACAGTGCACTTTTCAGAACAAGCCGAAGGGTGCGAAGTTCGATACATGGGTGAGAGTTGTCCAAAGGACCATGTGCGGAGTTGTGAGGAATCGTGGAGCATCATCCATCAAGAGAAGTGGGCGCATAAATTCATCAACACTTTAGACACAATGCCTATTAATCGGTATCTTCAAGCATAACTGAGCCTCGCCACTTCAAATTGGTATGGTATGACTTAGAACTTTGTAGTTACATTTTTATTTGAAAGTCAATACCCCTCAATAGATCAAGCTTTACAAGTTGTGTAATGTCTCCAAGGCCGAGCCCAATTGTAAATCTGATGTATGAAATGAATTGTAAATATGTGTTATAGGCTGGTGAGCCAAGTTTGTATAAGCTGGTGGGCTTATGTGATTGTTAGGCCAGAGAGCCTAAGGGTTGGAGGCCAAGGGCCTGATTTTGTACTTGTATATATGCAAAAACATTTAATAAAATTGTAAACACCGCCAGGTGCAGACCGACCAGATGAATGAGTGAAGGGGCACTGAGCTTCCATAGAGAAGGCAAGGGATTAGGGGCTGGAAGGTGGGAAAAGGGGCTAAGTGTTTAGCCTTGGGGGGAGGGGGGGGCGCTTAAGCCTAGGAATAATATTTTATTATTATTCCAAAAGAACATGTGCCATTTATATTATTATTCCTAAGTTCTTGACCAAGGGAAGGTGATGCGTGCTGGTGGAACGCATGCAGTCTCCAGGGCGACAAGTGTTGACCCTAGTGCATGTGAATAAAACAGTTTGGGTGGACCATGAGGGGGGTACACACTTGGATGGGAGCGGACTATCGGAGGGGTATGGGCTTTGAGCAGTACAACTGACGCGATCTCGACAGAAAAACCTCGTACACCTTCTGAAGTGAAAAAACCCGTGTATACCTCTGTACTGAAGCAGAAAACTGTGATCAATTCTGAAAGAGCCGGTTTCACCTCTGTTTGAATCAGGAAAAAGACCGTGTTGTTTCTGGAGAATTCGTGTGCATCCACTGCTCGAGATCGAGCTTGTGCGTGAGATCTCTGTCTTGAAGTCGTGACCTTGAGCCATTTTTTCCATTGCTGAGCTTGTGGAAAAAGCCGTGTCTGTGAGTGATTATCTCCAGGCGAGAGAGTGCGTAGAGGAAGGAGAGAACTCCTGGAAGGAACCCTGTAGCTACCACAGAGCTCGAAGACTTCCGGTCCGGTCTGTTGTTGTAACCCAAGGCAAGGGAGGTTAGCAGTCGAAGGACTGTCCAGGTGACAGAGAAGGTGTATCCTCCTAGGGTGGAACATGCATGTGGGGAATGAGGGACTGTGGGCAGTGAGTGTGGGTGGTTCCTAGGAGAGAATTCCTTCCTGTGGCTGTGTGTTGTTTTCCCTGTAACCTCAACCTAATCTAGGATTCCTTGTTGTTAAGACCACACAATGTACCTTTTTACTCACACTTTTTGCTACCTTTACACCTTGTTTCACTCACATTTAAACTCACATTATCATCTTACCCTATCTTTCCAGAGGTATACAACGTCTCTTCTCTTTACTATATGTTTAATCTATTTTGCATATAATTTTACATTACTCTCGTACTTAACCATTGATGTATAAGTGTTGAAACAGTTCGAACTACAGATTAGCATTGAGGCCTGTTGCTGAAACAACAACTCACACAGAAGAAGATGTTACACAGTCCGTGGTCAACGATGCTCACACAAAAGAAGCTGTTACACAGTCTGTGGTCAACGATGCAACAACTCACATAGAAGAAGCTGTTACACAGTCCATGGTCAATGATGCTCACACAGAAGAAGTTGTTACACAGTCCGTGGTCAACAATGCTCACACAAAAGAAGCTGTTACACAGTCCGTGGTCAACGATGCTGAAACTCACACAGAAGAAGCTGTTACACAGTTCATGGTCAACGATGTTGAAACAACAACTCACCAGAAGAAGTTGTTACACCCTCCGTGGTCTACGATGCTGAAACAACAACACAAGCTGTTACATTGACCACAACAGCCGCACCTTGAGCTAGCATTAACCATCGCTGCTGCTTGAGACCAAGTTGCTGAAACGGTTAGAACGCAAATCCCATGGCTGAAACAACCCGCGATTTGCGATGCCGAAACAACATACAACAGTAGTAACAGAAGACAAATAAAGAAGTTGTTACTCCAAGCCGCAACAACAACACCTCACTCAGCACTTGTAATAGCATTCTATTACGGGAGACTAGGATATCCTATTCCAGTTTAGAAAGTCCATCCAACTAAGAATAGGACTCAAATGTACACCTATAATTTGTTGATCAAATTGTATCAAAGGGATTCTCCTCTTTAAATAAGATGAAATCATCATTAGAGAGGATCTTCCGTTTGAGCTAAGAAGGATTTACAGAGAAGGACGTATTTCATTTCAGATTGTAATATGATACATTGATAGATGAATAAAAGATTGTTCTGAGCATTTCTCTCTAGTCCCTTTCGTTTCAGGGGAATCTTGTGAGAAGGGAGGGCCCACCTTCTTCACAAGATTCACCTGTTAGCTTTGTAGAGTGTTAGTGTTATTTTTGTTCATGCCTTGATTAAATTCTGTTTTGCTGAAACACTACTTTACTGAACTCTGTCTTGCTGAAACTCTACTTTACCGATTGTTACATTGTTTTCATAAGATTCATGCTTGGGTAACTGTTAATCATTTTAGTTAGCAATCCTGTTTGGTGAATTTATGAAAGCTTGATAACCAGGGACAGGTGCTGAAGATTCCTGCTTAGGAATTAGGGTCCTGTTCTTTGTTAAGGATAGCTAGTCTTCAGTGTATGGCAATTATTTTAATGAATTCATGAAAGTGTGATAATCAGAAACAGGTGCTGAAGTTTCCTGCTTAGGGAATAGGTTCATGTTCTTTGTTAAGAGGTAGTTAGTCTTCAGTGTGTGTTAATCATTTCAGTTAAGCAATGAGTTCATGAAGTGTGATGATCAGAAACAGGTGCCGAAGATTCCTGCTTTGGGAATAGGGTCCTGTTCTCTGGTTACAGAATAGTTGATCTTTCCTGTTGCAACATCTTGTTGTTATTTTAATGTAATTCAGGATTCTTCAATTAATCATTTCTTTAAACTTTGAGCTCTGCAATAGGTAGGTTTCTTTCTTGTAATCCAAGTTAGAACTTCAGTTTGTTCAATTCAAAGTGTGATTAATATGTTTTTACTACAACTCTAGGTTGCTTTTGAGATTGAGCATATATAGTGCGTGATTACCTTTGAAATAACAGACTTCCTTGGGTTGACAATTTATGTAGCACTTGATTGTTTAGTTAAATAAGCAATTATAGTGACCAACACTTTGGTGCCGTTGTCGGGGAAGGTAATTATAGATTTCAAAAGCACTTATGATTTTCCAGATACAAAGATTGCATGAGAGGAAACAGAGACCCCAAAGACACCGACCCTACAGGTGGCAGGGGCAGAGGAAGAGGAGGAAGAAAGACTTATATTGACGAGATTATATCAAAGTCTGAATCTGCTGCTCAACAACCAAACCTTCGGAAACAAAAATCCCAGCCTTCACTTCAAGCCAACTTCAAAACGGGGAAAGAAGTTTGGAGTCCTGAGACAGTCAAGAAACTAGCAGGAAACATTGAGGATAGAGAAAGCGTAGCAGGGGAGCAGACAGAAGAAAACATGGATGAGTACAATGAAGAATTGCATCATGAAGAACAGGCAGGTCCTGAAGGAGAGGTAAATGATGAAAACTCTTTCTCCACATTAGGATTTCCTATTGGTGATCTTCCTAGGGGGGTAGCCCCCATGAAGAACATTCCACTCTCAGCACTACCTAACTTTCATGGATTGTCTTCAGAAGATCCCGATGAGTTCCTTTTTGAGTTTGATATATTATGCAGAAGTTATGATTACATTTCCAATGCTCAAAAATTAAAACTATTTCTAGCAACATTGAAAGGAAATGCACTAAGATGGTTCATGAGTCTTGGAGGCCATGTAATCACAACATGGGACCAAATGAAACAAAAATTCTTGAAGAAATATCAGGACTATTGCCAAACAAGAGAAAAAAGGGAAGAACTATTTAAGATGATGCAGAAAGAGGATGAAAATCTGGAGGACTTTGTAGAGAGGATACAGTATAATATACAAAGATCCAGTCACCCCAATGTAAGTAAAGATATTCTTAAAACCATATTATTAAAAGGAGTAAGGGATGACTCTCTAGATATGCTGAATATGCTTGGAAAAGGGGACATATCTAAGGAATCATACGATGAAATTGTTAACCTATGTAAAAGATGTTCAAGAGGAGCTTCAAGAAATAGATCAAATAGCAGGGACACCACATTTTCAAGAGTTCAAAAATCAGCCAGTGGGGGAGCAACAAGAGCCGAGATAGGTAATTTACTTGAAGGTTTTAAAACTGAAATGTTAAGCTCTTTTGCCTCACAAATTGACACCCTACAGATTCAAAAGAAGCAAGCAGAAGCAGAAGCAACCCTGTCCATCTTTTGTTCTAAATGCAGAGACAAGCACCCACGAAGGGAATGTCCATTGGACAAAAAGCCAATCTGCACCATCTGTGATAAAGATCATGAAACTCAACAATGTCCATCTTTACCAGGGATCAAGGCAGCATTACAACCAATGGACGAAGAAGATGAAGCTGTCTATTTGTTGACACAGAGAAGGCAATGGCAACCGCGAGGACAAGGTATGAATCCTAACATGCCATTTACATCTTCTAATCATTGGAATAATTATCCTTCTTTCAATCAAATGAGTTACCCTCCCTATAATCAAATGCAATATCTAAATCAAATGAATTACCCACCCATGCAACAAACTAACCCACCCTTTGTTGATCCGTCAATGTGGACTCCTTGGCCTCCACAGCAACAACAACCATATCAGAACCAATGGAATCCAAATTGGAGAGGACAACAACCCCCCTTCCCAAATCAATTACCTCAATCACAATTTCTGCAATCACTCTCCTTACCATCAGGTACTCCTCCAAACAATCAAATGACGAGACCCCAACTACCTGTACAACCTAACCCTAACCCCAATAATAAAGCTATGCAATGCATTGATATTCATAACCAGCCTACATTTTCTCTTCTCCCCGCACAATGCAATGATATTCATTTATGATCTGGGAGAATAGTAGAACCTATCATAGCTGATGTTACCTCTTTTGATAAAGAGGAAACAAAGGAGCATGATGTACCTGAAATGCCCGAGCCACCTGCTTTCAATCTTCTAGGAGAACTACAGAATCTTTATGTCAAAATTCCTCTACTACAAGCACTCCGAGATGTACCAATTTATGCCAGGACGATGCGAGACATTTGTGTTAAGAAGCCTGGTAGGAAAATTAAGGATCCCCTCACAGTCCATGTTATGGGTGACTTGGCTGCACAGGTAAAGCCCCCCAGTTAAATATGGTGATCTCGGCCACCCTACCATCTCAGTACAAATTGGAAAAATGATAATCCCTCGAGTCCTATTAGATTTAGGTGCCGCTATCAATATTATGACTCTGGAAACCTCACAACTGTTACAATTGCAAAATGAAACCAGAGACACCCCAACTATCCTAGAATTAGCTGACCGATCCACAATTAAAC
>CBVK0101373279.1:0-10086 GCA_900067695.1 Picea abies | reverse complement strand
ATATAGATATACAACCTTCACTTTCCAACTTCCCTGTTGAAATTATATTTCTTCTCGAATCTGGTATATGTATCACCTCTTTCAGTAACCATTTGCTTCCATTATTTTTCTTTATTTTTACCTTATCAATTCCAACAATTTGACATGGTTCATCATCATCCAAATAAAATTGTCCAAAATCACCTTGAACATAATCTTGGAAATATTTCCTATGGGGCATGACATGAAATGAAGCCCTCGAATCTACTACCCAAGATTTAGTAATCTTATCTAAAGAAAGAATCAAATAATCTTGTAACACGTCGCATGTTACATTTTCTTCCTGATTTTTTCATTGTTGTCCATCTCTTTGTTTCTTTCGAGCCCTGTAGTATTTCTTCATATGTCCTTTCTTCCCATAGTTCCAATACTCTATCTTTCCTAGTGTGGATTTGGATCTTCCCTTCCTAGAATTCTTGTAGTTCCTTAGCCCCATCCTCTATCATTTTTTCTTCCCCTGTTATCGAAATTCAGTGCAATACCTGATGTCTCACTTGTTCTTTTTCATCACATTTCCTCACTAAGGATAACACCAACAACATCATCAAATTTCAAAGTGTTTGAACCAGAGACGGAGCTTCTTATAGCCATGACCAAGTCGTTCCATCTTTATGGTAATGAGCACAAGATTATAAGATCCCTAAAATCATCATAAAATTCCAATTTTATAGAACTTAGATGATTATTAACCTATTTAAATTCATTTAAATGATCGACAAGAGACACACCTTCTGAAATCTTCATATTAAATAATCACTTCATTAGAAACACCTTGTTGGAAGGAAAGGGTTTTTTATATAGTTTATCCAATGCATTCATCAGATCCTCCATTTTCTTTTCTTTTAAAGTATTGAAAGCCACTGATGCTGCTAGGCACAACCATATCATTCCTAATGCCTTTCTTTAAAGAACCTCCCATTCTTCATCTTTCATGGTCATCAACTTCTTTGTTATTTTTCCTAATTGTGGGTAAAGATCCTTCTGATATAAATAATATTCCATTTTCATATTCTATAGTTGTTATTTTTGGAAATTAAATTTCTCAATCTTAACTTTCCATCTTCCTCCATTACTCCAACTCGAACTAGGAACCCTCTTTTCCTGCAAGTTACCCTTGTCTCTTATACCAATTGTTATAAAAATAGGATCGTGGAGTAACAAAATAAAATAAATGCATAAATAAAACACATAAGATACATAATACAATAGAGACACATATATGTGTGGTTCACTGAGTGTGGGCTATGTCCACAGGAGAAATTTCCAAGTCCTTCCTTTTTATTATCCAACAAAAATAAGGGATACAACCTACAACACACTTATTGTAGCTTCCTCTTGTTTCTCTCACAATCTCCTCTCTTATAATACAATATTCACCATAGCACATAGTTGCAATACAATTCCCTTGTAAAAGAGGGTTTCTTTCTAGGGAAAAAATCCCTAACATAACTTCGACAGTCATATCTGTGACCTTATAATGAATGGTCCAGATTGACTATGAAATTACAATATTTGAATTGCAAAAACCAAAAAAACATTGGCCTCCTCAAGGTCAAGGGGGGTGGGGAATTATGCATCCTATAGTTTCTTTGACCTACATATGAATTAGGAAGATAATCAGGCTCCACAACCAACATGAGTGAGTGAATATTGTATTATGAGAGAGGATATTGTAAGGGAAAGAAGAGGAAGTTACAACGAGTATGTTGTAGGTTGTATCCCTTCATTTGTTGGATAATAATAAAGGAATACTTGGCAATTTCTCAGGTGGACGTATCCCACACTGGGTGAACCAAGTATATATGTGTCTCTATTGTATTGTGTATCTTATGTGTTTTATTTCTGCATTTGTTTTATTTTATTGCTCTGAAATATTATTTTTCTAACAACTGGTATCAGAGAGAAAGTTAACTCATAGGAAAAGAGTGTTCCTGGTTCGAGTGGGAGCAATGGTGGAAGATGGAAAGTTTAATGTCAATAAATTTAACAGCAACAAATATCAGTTATGAAATATGCATATGGAACATTATTTATATTAGAAGGATCTTTACCTACCGTTGGGTGGAAAAGAAAAATAGACGGTGAGTGTGAAGGATGAAGAATGGGAGACTCTTGATAGAAAGGCACTGGGAATGATACGATTGTGCCTGGAAGCGTTAGTGGATTTCAATATTTTGAAAGAAATGACAATGGAGGATCTGATGAATGAATTGGATAAACCATATTTTAAACCCTCATCTTCCAACAAGATATTTCTAATCAAGTGATTATTTAATATGAAGATGTGAGAAGATGGTTATTTTGTCGATCATTTAAATGAATTCAATACGGTTACTAATCAACTAAATTTTGTAAAAGTGGAATTTGATGACGAGGTTAGGGATATTCTAATATTTTTCTCATTGTCAAAAAGTTGGAACGACTTGGTCATGGCAGTAAGTAACTTTGTCTCTGGTTCAAACACTCTGAAATTTGATGATGTTGTTTGTGTTATCCTTAGCGTGGAAATGCATTGGAAAAGAACAGGTGAGACATCAGGTAATGCATTGACCGTGGAGAATAGGGGAAGAAAAAGGGAAAGGGGAAACAATCTAGGAAATCGTGGGAAGTATAGGAAGGGAAGATCCAAATATAGACTAGGAAAGATAAAGTGTTGGAATTGTGGGAAGAAATGACATCTAAATAAAGACTGTAGAGCTCCAAAGAAACAAAGGGATGGACAACATGAGAAAAATCATGAAGAAAATGTAGTAGGTGATGTGTCACAATATGCTTTGATTCTTTCTTTAGATAATATTACTAAGTATTGGGTATTAGATTTAGGGGCTTCATTTCATGCCACACCCCATAGGAAATATTTTCAAAATGTAATTTTTAAGACTTAATCTGAGCTCTAAATGTGTTTCATTGCTTAAATGCATGTTGTTTTATAATCCGAGAGTGAGTGTTATATTTCCGCAAAGTATGGTAACAGAAAGGTGTTACAATTTGGTATCAGAGTGATAAAGCTAAGAAATAAAAGGTGTTATAATTTGGTATCAGAGCGATAAAGCTAAGAAATAAAGGGTGTTACAACAAATCTAAGAAATTAATTATTGAGAAGAGTGATGTGAAGAATAAAAAGGGGAAATATTGTTCATAGGTTAACCTAAGAAATATGCGACCTTCCCAAATTTCTGGAATTCATAAAGCAACTGGCGATGCATTGGACAACTCCATTGGCAATATCGAAGCGGAAAATATAACTCTAAAGGAAAGGATTAAGGAATTGGAAGATACTTTGGTGCCTCTTCCACTCCTTTCCATCCCTTTGGAAATTTTTGGACCCACCATGCCCACAGCCAAATTAAGAGGATCCTCAAGCTTACTCACATTAGCGAGGAGCTATGTCGAGAGAAATAGCAAGAAAAGAATGGAAGTGATTACAAAAGCTTGGCAAATTTCAAAGACCATTATTTATTTTGGCTCGAGGGTGCATGTCGTCCATGAGTATTTACAGATCGACCTAAAAAATGAAGAAGGTTTCTACTTTGATGCCATGGTACTCTTTGGTATTAAAGTTTCCAATATGTTAGAGATAAAGAGAAGAGAGGAGGACCTTCCCTCTCCAAGTCGAATCAAGCAACTGAATGCCTGCTAGAAAGAAAAAATAAATAACTTGAACAACGTCGTTTAGGCATGCATACAAGCCATAACAAGGAGAGAAGAGATATTCAAAAGGATCAGGGAGGTGGACTTAGATGGAAGCATTAATGAATTCCAAGATCCCAAGTTGATCCTCAACTCATTTTTCCTCACAAAACAACAGTTCGATGAGAAAGTTGAGATTTTTAAGGGATTGTCAATTGAAAAAATCTATGCTATAATTGAATATGATGAGAATGCCATAGATAACTAGCTAGCGGATTACTTTGTAAAAAATCAGGATATTGAGGAAGCATTACATGTCATTTCCCTTGATCTCGGAGACTTGGAGCATGAGTTGTTCAACATTGAAATCTGACATGAAATTAACATGGAACCTATGAAAAAGTTACATCGAAGAGTGGTTCAAGAAGGTTATCGATAAACTAACAAATGAAGGGAAAGAAGCATTTGAGACAGTTTTGTTGAACACATAACCCACACTAAGAGGTGGGGGGGGGTGAATTAGTGTGTGGACTTTTATAACTTTTCTTCTTGCAAGTTAGCAATTAAAACATAATTGTACAAATTTAGAACAATCAAATCATAATCACAATGGACACAAGAGATACCTAATGTTTGTGTAGGATTTTGTATAATTGATATGTATATATGTGAATATAGTAATATGAATTTTCCCAGCACCAACTATTTTGTATCAGCTCCAACTGAAATAAGGAGCATCAACTCCTCGGAGAGCACCAACTCTCAAGCAAGGCGCAACTTGCCACAAGACCCAGCTTGCTGATAGAAAGAAGTCTATCCAACTAGAGTTCATATAGTAATTCAAATCTAGTAGCAGTGATCCATTATTGAATCAACTCTATTTCATGATCAAAGGTATACCATAAACTCTCATCACTATACTTCATCTTCTGTCTAAAATTCGTGCCTTCTTCGCTTTATCTTTCCTCTGATATCCATGCCTTCTTCTCTTCTTCTTCCCTCTGATATTCACAAGGACCTAAAGTCCTCATCCCCTTCATTTTTCTCTGCAGGCCACTCTTTCTTAGCGAGCCTATATTTTCCACAAGCACGCCCTCTAGTGAACCAATCATCGTTGTATTTATAGTTTCTTATGCTAAAAACTTGTTTAAGTTATTGGGCCGACTTGTGCAACAAGATATAACTAACTTGTTCATTTACAAAAACTTTTGGGACCACTGGAGATCATCATTCTGGGTCTTCAACTTTACACTTGGAATCCCCTTTACTTTCATAATCGATCACAGGTATGGATCGATTTCCTTTGTCTCTGTGATTACAGAAATCAACGCTTCCTTCAAACCATGTTCATATGATCATTGGTGTAGAAACACATGATTTTAAGTGACACATTACATTCTGTCTTTCAAATCTCTTTACCATATGACCAATGGAATTATTCACATGTTAGGCAAGATGAGCGCTTGAGCTCTTATCAATTTAACTATCATGATTCAATCTCCCGATGATATGGATGATTTTCAGGACTTTGGGACTTCTCCCTTTGGGTCTTCTCCCTTCAGGTCTTCAGGACTTCCAACCTTTCAAATATCCCGGATATGATTTCACCAAACAGATCATACAATTCACATTTATATCACAGAGCCATATTAATGGTCATATTCAATCCTTACATATATCCTTTAATTCCTTAATCCGACATCCAGGACTTAATCAAGCATTGATATGGATGGACACCAGTTACTTCGAGACTTCGGCTATTATGATTACGCTATCCTTCCACTGTATTTTGATAAATGGTTGAGAGTACACCCGACATCAGATCGATGGTCGAGATCTCCTTCGGGTCTCCGGACTTCAGATATTTCAAATCTCTACCCCTTCTTTCCTTCGTACGCCAATCTTCCGGAGCTGTCAATCCATTGACACGTGTCCCTTTCGGATCAATGATTGAGATCTCATTCGGGTCTCTGGACTTCGGAGATTTCAAATCTCAACCCCTTATTTCCTCCAGAGTGATCACCTGCTAAGTATGTCATAAGTGGTGGAGACTACTTGCTGTCTGTTAATACTTCCACTTAAACTATCCTTCCACTGTAGCAGATCGATGGTTGAGAATGCTCCCAAAGTGATCTTCAGTTCGGATGTCTCGTGTCCACTTCGAGACTTTGGAATTGAGGACTTCGGGACTTTGGGCAAGTGCTGGTGGTAAAAATCTCAAGGAAAAACTTCCGTAGTGACGTAACTTTCTTACGTCACTTGATGACATGTCATAAGCTGAGAGTTGTCGTGTGTCACTCAGATTCGTGATTTTCACGTACCTGAAATGTCGATTCAACTTGACACTTTTCATTGTCTGATTGCACCATGTGTCCTTGCTGACATGAATCTCCTCATGTGGCACATGTTCTTCTCCTGGATCTACCGGTTTTCCTAACTCCCAAAATGTATCTCAGATTGACGGTTGAGAGTGACTTCGAAACTTTGTCCTTTGGGACTTTATGAATTTTGACATTTGTTGGTGGTGAAACTCCCAATTTAAATCTCCCGGAGTGACATAACTTACTATTGTCACGTGTTGAAATGGCATGGGCCAATTTCCTCTTGACACTTGTCATCATCTTATTATGCCATGTGTATTTTCTAACGTGGTCTTGTTGACATGGTCTGCCAATGTGGTTCCCTCTGATCTAATGGTCATCATATATTCTCCAGATCTGATGATCCTTATTTATTTCGGATTTCGGGACTTTGGGTAATTTGAATTTTCAAGTCGCCAATTCTTCTGAAGTGAGATTCCCCGAATAGTAACCTCCTCGCAACTTTATACCCAAACTAAATGTTGTTCATTGATCATGTTCTTAGATCGGTGGCTCAATCTATCTACGATGTTTCTTTTCTAGCTTATCATGTCCTTCCACTTAGAATGATCCAACGGTTGTCGGGTATTCGGTATTCAAATTCTCAACCCTTTTTGTCTCGCTTATCCTATCCTTCCACTTTAAATTGGTCCAACGGTTATGAAGACTGTCGAAGCATATCCACGATAGAGGATGGTTGTGGAACCACAACTTGTGATTGATTTAACTCGTTACCAAAACTTCACAATTTGAAGTTGTGGAGTGTTGGTGAGTCAACCACAATCGTCGATCTTCGAGGCTATAAGATCTGGTGGTCCTGACTAATTGCAGGGTCGGAAATAACATGATATTTAATTCTCCTTTCGATATCCTTAATTCATCCCTTCCATTGATCTAGCGATTGCGCATCCAATGTTCATGAATTAATCTGACTTAATCTGATCATTTGTTAGATCAACCACAATCGTCGATATTCCAAGATATAAGATCGGATGGTCCTGAATAATTGCGGGATTGGAAATAGAGAGTCATTTAATTATCCTTTCTCTCTCCACAATTCATCCCTGTCATTGATCTGGATTTTAGATCCAATGGTCACAATCCTCTAACGTTCCTCAAGCCCACGGTCACTCATATGACTGACGTCTGTAATATGAGACGATCAACACGGTCAATTTCTTGGTCGAACGACTCCTAAGGCTTCTCACCTTGAGGTTTCGCTTTTCCTTTCGAGCTTTGATATCTGCATATTTTTCGCTTCTCCTCCTAAGCTTACGCTTCCTTCTGAGCTTTGATATCTACATATCATTTTCTCCTCCTCCCAAGCTTGTGTTTTTTATCTCTGCATACTGTTTGACATTTTATGCTAACTGATATACTATTGACATCAATGACAATTTCATCTATGATAAATCACAATGATAATTCATCATAACAATAAATCATCACATCATAATGACATCCTAGAGTTCATATAGTAATTCAACTCTAGTAGAAGTGATCCATTATTGAACCAACTATATTTCATGATCAGAGGTATACCATCAATACTCATCACTGCACTTCATATTCTCTCTGAAATTTTCACCTTCTTCTCTTCTTCTTTCCTCTGATATTCATGCCTTCTTCACTTCTTCTTCTCTCTGATATTTTCACGTACCTCAGGTCTGTATCCCCTTCATTTTTATTTGCAGGCCTCTCTTTCTCAGCAAGCCTATCTTTTCCACAAGCCTGTTGTATTCCCACAAGCTCACCATCTAGTGAACCAATCATGGTTGTATTTATAGTTTATTATGCTCAAAACTTGTTTAAGTTATTAGGTTGACTTGTGAAACAAGTTATAACTAACTTGTTCATTTACAACAACTTTTGGGACCACCAGAGATCATCATTCTAGGTCTTCAACTTTACATGCGGTATCCCCTTTACTTTCATAAATCGATCACAGGTATGGATTGATTTCATTCGTCTCTGTGATCACAGAAATCAGTGCTTCCTTCAAACCATGTTCTTATGATCATTGGCGTAGAACCACATGCTTATCAATTTAACTGACGCTTTACATTCTTCCTTTTAAATCTCTTTACCATATGACCAGTGGCATAATTCAGAAGTTAGGTGAGATGAGCGCTTGAGATCTTATCAATTCAACGGTCAAAATTCAATCTCTTGATGAGATGGACAACTGTCGAAACTTCATGACTTCACCCTTCGGAACTTCAGGATTTCAACTTTTCAAACCTTCAAACCAGATCTGGCAGTTTATCTCACATAATCAGATCAATGGTCATATTTGATCCTTACATTTATCCTTTCTTGATTAATCTGATGGCTAGGAATTAATCAAGCGTTGATATGAATGGCCACCATTTACTCTGGGTATTCAACTATTCTACTTATGCTATCCTTCCACTATATTTTGATCGACGGTCGAGAATGCTCCCGAAGTGATCTTTTAGATCGGACATCTCATGTTCACTCTGGGACTTCAGCATTCAAGACTTCGGAGGTTTTGAATAAACACTGCTTCATTTTCCTCCAGAGTGATCACCTGCTGAGTAAGTCATAAGTGGTGAAGACATCTTGTTGTCAGTTAATACTTCCACTTACACTATCCTTCCACTGTAGTAGATCAATAGTCGAGAATGCTCCTGAAGTGATCTTCAGATCGGATGACTCGTGTCCACTTCGGGACTTCGACATTTGGGACTTTGGGACTTTGGGCAAGTGTTGGTGGTAAAAAACCCAAAGTAAAACTCTCGGAGTGACATAACTTACTTACGTCACTTGATGACATGGCACGAGTCGAGTAGCTACCAAGTGTCACTCAAATTCGTGATTTATACGTACTTGAAATGCCGATTTCATCTTGACACTTGTCATTATTTGACTATGCTAAATTTCCTTGTCGACATGGTCTGCTGACATGATTTGTCACATGTCCTTGCTGACGTGGTTTTCTGATGTGGTCTTCCACATGTCCTTGTTGATGTGGTATGTTTTCGTGGTATGCTACATGTCCTCTTGAATCGAATGGTTGGGGCTTACTTTGGATGATCCAACGATCGATGATTTATTTCGGCTCTTTGGGTCTATGAGCTTCGGGGATTTAAAATATCAAACTGATGCTGTAGATCAGACAACTGAGATTCACTTCAGATGATATGATGCTTGAGATATTCTTCGGATGATCCGATGATTAAGATTTACTTTGGATGATTCGATGGTTGAGGATTTATGTCGGCTCTTCGGATCTCCGGGCTTTGAGAATTTCAAATCTCAGATTGAATTCTTGAAGTGAGGTTTTTTCGGAGAGTAACCTCCTCACATTTTTATACTTGAAGTGAATGATGTTCATTTGATCAATATCTTAAATCAATGACTTGATTTGTATGCGATGCAGCTTTGCCTTGGTTTATATCCAATGACCCTCCAACATTGATTATACTATCCTTCCACTTTAGAAATATCTGACGGCTAACGGAAGTTTGCATAGTTAAGATCTCAAATATTTTACTGCGCTTATCCTATCCTCCCACTTAATTTGATCCGACGACTGATGGGGATTCAGATAATCGAATTCTCAACCATTTGGCCCCGCTTATCCTATCCTTCCACTTAAAGTGATCCAACGGTTGTGAAGACTCTTGAAGCAGATCCACGATCAACGATGATTGAGGAATAACAACTTGTGAGTGATTTAATTTGTCACCCAAGCTCTGCAATTTGAAGTTGTGCATTTCTTCATGAGTCATCCACAATCGTTGATATTTGAAGTTATAATATCTGACGGTCCTGACTAATTGCGGGATTGTAAATAGCATGATATTTAATTCTCCTTTCGATCTCCGCAATCTATCACTGTCGTTGATCTGGTGGTTGCACATCTAATGGTCATGAATTAATTCGACTTAATTTGATCGTTTGTTAGATCAACCACAATCATCGATATTCGAGTCTATGAGATCTGACAATTTAGAAAAATTGCAGGATTGGAACTACCGATTCGTTTAATTCTCCTTCCGATCTCTGCAATCTATCCCTGTCGTTGATCTGG
>CBVK0101373277.1:0-10447 GCA_900067695.1 Picea abies | reverse complement strand
GAGAGACCATCATAGTAAGTTTATGTTGATCACATCCTTCTTTTATTTATCACGTCCTTCATCCATTTATTCCACCTCTTTCACTAGAAAGGTATAATCAAAGACTGATAACTCCCATTTTTCTTCTTACCAAGTCTTGTTGATCCTTCTACCGCCCAACGTCTTCCTTATAAAATATTATTTCTTGTATTTATTTTCTTTATGGTTCGTGGGATCCCCAATCCCGTTATTTAAGACAAAATAATTTACAATTTCAAGAATATGTCACAGACTATATATTTTTGGAAATTTCAAGAGAACTACTTTTGGAACAATCTTGAGTATCCTTTGTAACCTTGTTTTCAGAATATAAAGTATTTAAGTTTGATCTATCATTATCTTTATTTGAGATTCCCATGTGTCCACTCTGTTAAAGTTCTCTTATGCATGCAAGAGATCTTCTTTTTCATTTTATCTGATAAGAAATATTAATCCTAAACTATGATGGATGTGAGGAAATTTTGCTTATTTTTTTTAAATGTGTGAAATGTGTAATTCTTCATCCTTTCTTAGGAATTGTCTTTAAAAAATAAAATGAAAATATTTTCCTTTTATTTTCTTGTAATATTTATGTTTCTTTGAACTACTACAACATAATTTTGTGAAGTTCCACATTTTGAATATTTGAAAATATCAAGAAAATCTAAAGAGGAGTAGCACCTCTATAAAAACACAGGGGGATTTACATCCTCATGAGGTTTTCGTTTCGGTTCTAACAGATTCAAGCGTATACATATTTGGCGACCATACTTGGGAATTCAACTGAAATTTGGAACCTGGTCTATCATTTTTGAAAGAATATATGACTTTTCCCCAGGGTAATTAGCCCCATTTGGAAATTGGATTGAATAATCAATGAAGCATTTTACATCTGTTGTACAATCTAGTAATAACAACAGTCGATACCTGAGAAGAGTTCAAAATATCTTGGTAGATCTTGATCCAAGAAGAATAAAGAGAAATCCTCCGAGAACAGAGGAGAGAGAAATGACAAGACTAGAGAAATCAAAGGCTAGCTAGAGAAGCAAAAGAACAAGGTCAGGATTGAAGTTGGATGAATACAAGGGACCCATTACCAGAAGTAAAACCCTCTAAATATTATAGGTGAGCAACATGATCTCCCTGTTCTCCCTAAGGTCAACTTAAAGGAATTTTTTGGAGACTGAGAAATCGATGCAAAGAGGAATCTGCACTTGTTTCTTGATGTTTGTGATTTTAACCGTGTTGAGTATGACGATGTCATGGCAAGGTTATTTCTGCAAACCTTATTAGGAAGATCATATGAATGTTATAAAACATTTCCTAGTAGATCCATTCTCTCATTTAATGAACTTGAAGCTATGTTCCTGACTATGTTTTCCCCTCCAATTTCTTACCATACTCTTCTCACCGATTTCAACTATATTGGTTTGAGAAAGAAGGAAAGGATACAAGATTTTAATATCAGGTTCAATAAAACCTTGAGTAGGATTCCAAAAGATAAAAGACAAAATGACCCATTAATTCTCATTTGTTATAAGAATGAAATGCCCCTGAATGTAAAATATGCTATCAGAACATCCCAAATGGATACATTGGAGGAGGAAATCACTAAAGCCACTAAGATGGAATAAATTATGATTGAAACGAGTTTCAAGCCCGATATTATACTGGGAATATTACAAAGTTGTCTAGGAGGATTGAATATTGATAATCAAGGAGCTCCCAGTTTAAGAAAGAGCGAAGAATTTAAGCCTCGACCGGCTCAAAACCAAACAATGAGAGGAGGTTTTTTCAAGGGAACCATACCTTATGTAAAGATTGACCTTGTGGCAGCACAACAAACTAAGAAAATAATTGAAATTGCACATATGAATAGAACCATCAAACAAATGCAAAACAAGATAATCAGACTAAGAAGGGGATATAATTACATGCCAAATCCAAGAATGCCAATCCTAGAGCAAAGGAGGAACCCTCCCCAAAAAAATAGGGTGAGGTTTGAGAACACAGATAATCCACAAAGACCAAGGGTTCCCAAACAACCTAATCTAAATGTGATCATTCTAGATGATGTCTAGGACAAGCAATTAATTGAGCAAGAGAATTATTACTCACTTGATGAAAGCTATGAAAATATTCATATCGATGGATGCGAGACATCCATGTATATATTTGAAGAGGGTGAAAACAATCCCAACTCGCAAAAAAATGTCGCCCAGACAAGAGGATTTGTAAATAGACCAAAAAATAAAGGTGATTATGATAAAGAGAACAAAAAGGAAATGGAAAAGGAAAAAACAAATAATAAAAGAGGAAATGAGAAAGTGACGGATAGCATTGGAAGTAAAAGGAAACACATGAAGTTGAAATCCACTCAAATGACATATAATGTTGTAGAGGATTTGAGTAAATTAATGATAACCCTTCCCTTTACAGAAGTGGTGAATATTCCCCAACAAAGAGAAAACATTTTGAAGTTGTTGGATGATCCATATGAAAGAGTAGAAGTTGTTGGATGATCCATATGACAGAGCAGAAGTTGTCGTTACCAGTCCAAAATAAATATCTAGCCAGTCAATGGCTAATCTAAGAGGCCAAATTCCTCCCTTTTACATTTCTATTGAGAATCATGATGTTGCACTGCATAATTGTTTAGTTGACACTGGCCCGATGAACAATATCATGCCATTGGCAGTCATGGAGGCATTCAGAATGAGCTGCAACAAGTATTAAGAAACTAGTGAAAGTATATACACAATTGATTCTAGAAAAGTTCCATATTATGGAGAAATCAAGGAATTTTATGCCTGTATTACAACATCCCCCCATATCATTATTGTTTTCAATATTATGGTGGTATACCTTCCTCCAGCATATGGAGTTGTGCTAGGAAGAGATTGTACATCTATGATCGAAGGATATATAATGAACGATGGAAATTGTATGATGCTTCTAGGAAAATATAGAGCAATGATTAGAGTTCCCTATGAACCTAGAAATCCCTTCTCTTTCAAAAAGAAAGACAAAGAACTGATGGAGGATTATATAGATGATGGAATTGGAAACTATTTAATACTAGACATAGAGCATAACAAAATTCTGGAGCAAGTGAAAGACATGGAGAATAAAGAATATATATTTGAAGGGTTGGAGGATGCCATTTGATGGAGCCTATTCAAGCTCTGGAAATGTAATTGTAATTGTTCTTATGATTCCAAGTAATATTATTCATCCACATGCTATTGGATTGGATTTTTCATTTCCTAATAACAAGGCAGAGTATGAAGCTTTGATTCAAGGGATGATCCTTGTACAAGAAATGAAAATAGAACATCTAATTATAAATGGAGACTCAGAGTTGATCATCAATTAGGTTACCCAGAGGTATCAAATAAAAAAGGAAATACTTAATTTGTATTTCAAAAGCGTTAACGAATTGATGAAATCTTTCAATTCCTTCAAAATTTATTTTATTCCAAGGGACAAGAATCATAAGGCAGATTCACTAGCCTTGGCAACCTCATTTTCAAACCTAGGTGATATACAAAGCAAACCATCTTTCCAAGTAGAAAGATATTTTCGACCGTTCGTTCCCAATAACATTGAGTACTTGCAAGTGTTTGAGAATGATGAACCACTGGAAAATGTTTTGTTAAATGATGATGATGATGCAGACAATCACTCGTATGATGCCCCCAAATATTGTATACAATATGAATCTCTTTTTACAAAAGACAATCATGCTAAGAATATCCTTGAAGAAGTTTCAGTTTGAAATTTGCAAGAAACTAGAAAAGTCAATATTGGAACTGACAGTGCCCCGAAATGTGTCAACTTGCGAGTTGATTGCACCACTAAGGAGTTTGACCAATATGTTTCCTTTTTCAAATAATACATCGATGTGTTCTCTTGGACCTATGATGATTTAAAATCTTACGATAAAACTATATTCCAACATATCATTCCTTTGAGGGAAGGAGAAAATCCATTGAATAAAAAAATAAGAATGATGAATCCCAACCTGAAACATCCGATGAATATTGAATTGGAGAGATTGAAGAAGGCATGAATAAGTTATCCCATTAGAAACTCATACTAGATTTCAAATCCTATGATTGTAAGAAAAAAGATCGGGGAAATCTGAATGTGTGTTGACTTCAGAGACCTTAACAAAGAAAGCATAAAGGATAACTTTTCTTTTCCTAATATGGAGTTCCTTCTCCAGCAAGTTACTCGATCAACCTGCATGTCCATGTTGGATGTTTTTTCTAGATATAACCAAGTATTGGTGGCTGAGGAAGATAGGGAAAAGAAAACATTTATCACACCATGGGAGACATATGCATATGCTAGAATGCCCTTTGTTTTGAAGAATGTTGGAGCCACATTCTAGAGGGCCATGGATCATTCATTTAGTGGGTTGATAGGAAATTTGATGGCATACGAATAGGATGACTTGATGGTGCATTAAAAGAAAAGAGCTGATCATATCCATCATTTGAGAAAGGTTTTTGAAAGATGTAGATTATATGGTGTCTCCCTGAATCCAAAGAGATTCTTATTCCCTATGACTCAAGGAAAATTGTTGGGCCATATTGTATGCAAGGAATATATCTACATAGATCCATAAATAATTAAATAAATAAATGAGCTCAACCCATTGACATCCAAGAAGGGAGTCTAATCGTTTTTCGTCAAGATCAATTTTGTGGGAATATTTGTTCCTGACTATGCAAGTATCGTGAAGCCGATCAATTTGTTGCTGAAAAAGGAGTAGAGGTTTGAATGGACAACGAATACTCAAGAGACATTCAATAATATCAAAGGAGCAATCACCACTGCTCCAATCCCCATAAGTCTGGACTTTCAAAGGGATTTCATCATCTATTCATTTTCTACAGAGACATTTGTTGCATCCATTCTTACTCAGAAGAGTATCAAAGGAGAAGAACTCCCAATAAGTTTCATGAGCAAAACCCTACATGACTATAATTTGAGGTATTCATAATTGGAGAAGAAAGCCTTGGCCCTTGTAAAAGCAGTGTAATAATTTTGAACGTACATATTGAACTCCCATGTTTTTTCTTATGTTCCCTCATCACCAGTGAAGATGCTCCTGAATCAACAATTGATAGAGGGAAAATAGGCTAACTGGTTGGCAAAGATACAAGAATATGATATCGAGATTAAACTTTTAAAATCTATCAAAGAAAAAGGTTTATGTAAGCTCATCATGAATGGAGATTCAGTCGATGGAATGATTTCAATTTCAGTCAGAGAACCATTAGATGATTCAAAATGGTACAAATATATTATATTCTACTTAAGGTCCAGGCAATTTCCTGTCACCATGAACCCCAAGGAGCGAAGAAAATTGAAGATGAAGGAAAATCAATATGTATTGACCGTTGACATATTGTTCTGGAGAAATTATGATGGTTTGATACTGAGATGCATTGATTAAAATCAATCCAAAGAACTAGTAAGAGAATTCCATGAGGGAATATGCTGTGGACACTTTGCACCTATTGCAATTGCCCACAAGATAATAAGAGTAGGATTCTATTGGCTATCAATTTTCAAAGACTCATATGCCACAATAAGGAAGTGTTTGTCATGCCAACAGTTTTTAGGAAAAATGAAGAAACATGCGATGCCTTTGCAACCCATAATTGTAGAACAACCATTCTCCCAATGGGGACTTGATGTTGTCGGGCCAATTAATCTGAAGTCTATCAAGGGGCATATATACATTCTCATGACTATAGATTAATTCATGAAATGGTTAGACATGGTGGCATTAAATAAGGTTGATTCTAAAGAGCTAATTAGATTCCTCAAAGACAATATTTTGTCCAGATTTGGTGTCTCGGATAAATTTATCACAGAAAATGGTTTGATTTTCATCGGATCAAAGTTTACAAAGTTTTGCGAAGAATATGGAATCATCATGGATCAATCGTGGAATTATTATCCATAAGGTAATGGCCTTGTTGAATCCACACAAAAAACACTTGTTCAGATACTAAAGAAAACCATTGAAAAGAACCAAAGGAATTGGCATCTAAACTTGATGGATGAATTATGGGCAAGCAGAATGACTTCGAAGGATAGAACCAGGATGTGTCCATATCTATTGGTTTATGGGAAAGAAGCGAAAATATCAATTAGCCTCGAGCTCATATAACTCCTATATGGTCCAAGACATGTAGGGTAAAATATAAATTCTTCATGTCAAAGGGAGACATTTGAAAGGTTTCTTCTCCTAATACTTTCTCATTCTCATTGTACATAATTTTATTTTTCAGTTTGTATATTCTTACTCTAACTCCAAATCCCAATAAGTGGAAGCACATGGTCATAAAAGAATCTGGATTCTTGACAGCCCATAGGGGGTTATCATCCCATAGTTGGAGCCAGTTTTTGAGATTAATTCCTCATGAAATTTCCATCCCCTTTTTCTATTTTCCCAACTTCTTTTGTCCATTTATTTCTCCCTCTTCTATACTTACCCAAATTCCCCTTTTCTTTTTCCCTTCTATTCTCCCTTTCTAGTTACTATACTTAGCCATTTTTCCCAAAAAATAGGTTCGTGGGTTGGCAGAATCATGGATACTCATCTCCATCCACACTCTCACATCACGAGCCCGATTGACCACCACATTATTCTATACTTATCCCTTTCTGCAGTTGCGGGTTCCCGGGTTAGCGGATTTCAAGTTCTCATATCCCATGTCCCATGTCATAGATTTTGTACCCAAACGATCTGCGATATATATTTTGACCATTGGACTCCTAGATATCCTAAGTATCTTATATCTCCTATATTGAGTCCGACCGACCGTTTTACAACACTTATCCAATTTTCAACCTTTTGCAATGGCAGGTTCGCGGGTTCCTAGGTTGACAGGTTCACAAAAGTCTCAAATGTTATTTTCTCTTGTCCGTCCCCGCCACCTTCTCGCTTTTCCCAATGCTCCTTTAATATGGTTTAATGCTAATAACTCATCATATAGGTCCCGTAAATATTGTCATTAATAGGAGAAGGGATCAAGGAGATTTCTTATTAAACCACATTAAAGCATGATTTGCAGAAGATTATATTTTATCTCTCAAGCGCTCATTTCAAATAGTATCTGGATCAAAATAACACTCTGGTCAACTTATGGCAGCAATAGCTCAACAAAAATTCTATGAAGATACTTTGAACAGTTTTGGACAATAGGACCAAAACATACTCTAGAGCGTACTCTTATTGTTCATCCCCTTTTTCTCAGAAGGAAGTAATTTGGACGTCTAGAATTGCTCATGAAGGTTGTGTTCCTGATGTTTTTGACTTCAAGGAACTAGTTTCCTACTCCACTGAGAAGTATATGCCAAGTCAACGGATGATTCAACTCCAAGACCATTCTCCCATCTCTCTTTCGCCTCAAGTGTTCAGTAAAATGTTGAAAATCCCAAAGCCAACACTCACCTTCAAAGGTGAAGATTGCACGGACTTCTTGAAAAAACATGACAATGACTTGGATATCTTACATGAATTCTTAGAGAATCCCACGCCCATATCTAAATATATTACCAGATTGTAGGTCAGCTTGTTCAAAAACCCATTTCGAGAAATTGCCTTGTTATTTACTAGAGTTACGGGCCAAGAAAATACTGCCAACATTTCTCGTATGATTATTTATATCTTATATTTTACTGTCAATGAGTAGCCCATTTTCGATTGGGGGAATTTGATTTACATTGAAATATATTCCCAATTGTATCAGTATAAAAAGGATAAGAAAATATTTATGTCTTCTTATTTGGTTTTTGCGATAGCGCATTGTTGTCAATTTCCTAAATTGTCTATATACAAGAAGGTGGATTGTCAATTTGACCTTTTGGTACCAAACGTTATGGAAGAACAAAGATTCCCTTTATTTTTATGAAGTTATCAATGACTTTGTCTCTATTTTTAAATGATTATTGTTTGGAAAAGATACCCCAAAAATATCAGCTCAGGCTAGTAAATTCCTGGATAAAAAGGGGACTTTGGAGGAAATGGAAAATTACAATGTCATCAAGATTTTTGGTTCTAAGGAAAATCCCTCCTTTATTCCATGCCATATATCCGAAATAATGTTTGTTACAGAAGTTGCAAGGAAATATAACTTATGGCTACACTTTTTTCATGAAAAATGAAAAAAACAATTCATACCTTTGCCTTGGAAAATTGGGTATTTTGTATTCAGAAGTATTAACAAAATTGATGAATTTGCAAACCACTTCCACAACTTGAATCTCAAGTATGCTGAAAAGATTAGTGGGTTTGAACCTAATAGAATCTTTGTGGAACATATGTTAATAATGGGTTTTAGCAATTCATTTATCCATACTATTTTAGGAGAATAAGAATATAATAACCTAGGCAATCCTACTCACACTGATGGTGACTTACAAACAGTACTCGATACCAATGTATTTTACAAACAGAGAGGAAAGGATCCCAACGAGAAGAGTTCCCAGTACCCAACTATTACTCCTAAGACTAGAACACCTCAGAGTAATGCTCCAACAACCCACCCATATAAAAAAGTAATCAATAGTTGTTCAGGTGGAGGAGGAGATGAGAAACCCCCTCCAGGAAAAAATGAAATCTCACATAAACTCCCTCTGAGGAAGAAGATGAAAAGTATTTTACAAGAGGAATAAGAGAATTGTGTCGAAATTGATAGCAATATCTTATCCCTCGAATAAATGGAGCTCAAGGCTGACATTGAGAAAAATTTTCCTAACATTAATCATACAAGAGGCACAACCCACCAAAATCAGTCATTGGAAATTGTTGAGAATGAGATATTTGATGAAGAAGAATCATTTGTATTTTAGAGCATTGTCTTTAATATAAGAAATTAATTATTGAGAAGAGTGATGTGAAGAATAAAAAGGGGAAATAGCATTCATAGGTTAACCTAAGAAATATGCAGCCTTCCCAAATTTCCATAATCCATAAAGCAATTGGTGATGCATTGGAAGACTCCATTGGTGGTCTTGAAATATAAAATATAAAGTTAAAGGAAAGGATTAAGGAATTGGAAGAGAATTCGATGCCTCTTCCACTACTTTCTATCCCTTTGGCAATTGTTGGACCCACTATGCATGTAGCCAAATTAAGAGGATCCTCAGGCTTACTCACATCAGCTAGGAGCTATGTGGAGAACAATATCAAGAAAAGAATGGCATTGATTACAAAAGCTTGGGAAATTTGAAAGATCATGATTTCTTTTGGCTCGAGCGCGTATGCCTTCCATGAGTATTTATAGGTAGATCTAAATAATGAAGAAGGTTTCTAACTTGATGTTGGTACCCTTTGGTATTAAAGTTTCCAATATGTCATATATAAAGAGAAGAGAGGAGGACCTTCCCTCTCCAATTCGGATCAAGCAGCTGAATGCCTGATGGAAAGAAAAAATAAAGAACTTGAACAATGTCGTTGAGGAGTGCAGCCAAGCCATAACAAGGAGAGAATATCTATTAAAAAGGCTCATGGAGGTGTACCTAGCTAGAAGCACTAACAAATTCCAATATCCCAAGTTGATCCTCAACTCATTGTTCATAACAAAACAATAGTTCGATGAGCAAGTTGAGATATTTAAAATATTTTCAATTGAAAAATTATATGGTATAATTGAATATGATGAGAATGACATAGATAACTGGCTAGTGGATTACTCTGTAAAAAAATAGGCTATTGAAGAAGCATTACATGGAATTTTCATTGATCTCCGAGACTTGGAGGGAGATTTGTTAAACATTAAAATCCAGAATGAAATCAACGTGTCACCTATGAAAATTCACATCGAAGAGTGGTTCAAGAAGGCTATCGATAAACTGACAAATGAAGGGAAAGAAGTAGTTGAGGCGGTTCTTGTAACTGTTGATGAAAACGATAAAAGGACATCAATAAGAAAATGAAGAATAGGAGAGACCATCATAGTAAGTTTATGTTGATCACATCGTTCTTTTCTTTATCAAGTCCTTCATCTAGTTATTCCACTTCTTTCACTAGAAAGGTTTAATCAAAGATTGATAACTCCTTTTTTTCTTCTTACCAGGTCTTGTTGATCCTTTTACTGCCCACCATCTTCCTTCTAAAATATTATTTATTTTATTTGTTTTCTTTATGGTCCACGGGAGCCCCAATCCTATTCTTTAATACAAATGCATTTACAATTTCAAGAATATGTAACATACTATATATTTTTTTAAATTTCAAGAGAACTACTTTGGGAACAATCTCAACTATACTTTGTAACCCTATTTTTAGAATATAAAGTATTCAAGGTTGATCTATAATTATCTTTATTTGAGCTGCCCATGTATCCACTTTTTTAAAGTTATCTTACGCATGTGGATCATCTTCTTTTTTATTTTATGTGAT
>CBVK0101373271.1:0-27202 GCA_900067695.1 Picea abies | reverse complement strand
ACCGAGATCTACACTCTTTCCCTACACGACGCTCTTCCGATCTCACGGGTAGGGGAGTGTTTTCCTTCAAAAAAGACTTTTGAGTGGTTCTTTCCATGGAAAAAACTTTGTACTCTTCATCAGATGATTTCTCCTTCTTAAACCAGTCTTTGAGGGTGTCTCAAGTGGCCTTGTGATGTCGTTAGAGACATGACATAAGCGAGATGGTAGTATGATGTTTGCGATAATTGCAACACTTGTAATGACGAAAATAGGTCATCATTGAAACGAGTAATTTTGATGACACTTGTAATGACGAAAATAGGTCATCATTGAAACGAGTAATTTTGATGTGTAACAGATTTCCCCCAAAAGTGAGAAGTTAGAAGACGTGATTATTGAATTACTTTGTATACTTTTTTGAGCAAGGGTATGGATTCAGAGAGCCTGGTAGAAGCTGGACACAACCATCAAACAAATATTATGACATGTTTCAAACCCAAGACGGGTATACCTATGCTTGGGTGATAAAGACTTGCAAGGTATGGTCACCATAAGATACACTGTGGACCCATAATTATATTAACAAAGAGTATAGCCATCAAAGATACAATGTGGATCTATACTCCCATGACATGAACTGATTGTAGCCATGAAAAATACACAGTGGATCTATGAGATGACAAGACAGCCACAGACCAATACAAAGTGGATCTATCTAACAATATATGTGTCAATATTCAAGAGAAACTCCATCGCAACCTAGGTAAAGAACATATTAGAGTGATTACTCAACCCAGGGTCTTCTTACCGATCCTGATGTAGTATGAATCCAACCATGTGAATAGATGTCCTAATGTCGAACATGGTAGAAACTTCTTGATTACCAGTCAATGCGGTAAACTGTTAACAAGTGCAAGGGAAATCACCATTGATGTCAATGATTCCCAAGGTACCCTATTACATCCCAGAGAATGTGAATAGATGAGATTAAGTCGAACATTCATGGAATCATCCAATAATGGGTCATTGATGTAAACCCACAGTTGGAAGTGAGGAGGCCTTCCATTGAGGCATGTAGGTTCCAAGGTACTAACTAGTTTCTAAGTCTAGTTGTCAGATGATGTGTTGAGGTCGACAGGAATAGAATCGTTGTAGGAGGGACTTGATGTATCCCCCATCAATGACACAAAACTAACACAAAGATGTAAATTGGTAGATCAAATGAACATGGACTGACACAAGTATTGAAACATGATATTTGTGATGGTTGACTCTCAAGGAAGATACTTCCCTTGAACACTGAGGCACAATAGCATAAACATGACATGGACCAAAGAATGAGGATACAGTGGATACTATGAATTTCGTCGAGTGACCCAAAGTAGTAAAGAAACTCAGAGGATTGTCTTGGTGCAGAGTTTCAGAGGATTAAAATTTATACAAAGACAAAGTTTTGTGTTCAAGGGTGACCGTAAGAGTGACCTGTAATGTTCCCAAAAACTGTTTGGCTTGCTTTTTTCAATCTTTCCCCCATCTATATAGATGAATACCTCTTTTTAATTTAGCGATCTTGAGGAGCGTAACACATGATTGATATAACTCACCTTCGGTAAGTCCCTCTTCCTTTGTTTAAAAAAATGGAAGAAGTAAGGGTTCAATCCCACATGGGTTAGGAAGAAGAGTGGAGAAATCAGACTGTGTAGAATTTAGAAATTTAAATAAATCATCTCTCAAAGAAAATTAGCCACTACCCAAAATGGATCATGTTCTAGAAAAAGTGGTTGGAGCAAATAGAATTTCAATGATCGATAGTTTTTCTAGTTACACTCAGATTGTTGTTAACGAAGACGATAAAGAAAAGACAACATTCACCACCCCATGGGGTACATTTATGTATGACAAAATGCCTTTTGGTTTGATGAATGCAGGTGCTACTTTCTAGCGAGCTATGGATATCACCTTCATTGGTGAAAGAGATAAATTCATCGTTATTTATCTCGATGATCTGACCGTTTTTACCAAATCTGATGAAGAATATCTAATCCACCTCAAGCAAATGTTCGAGAAATGCCACAAATTTGGTTTGTCTCTAAATCCCAAAAAATCTCACTTTGTGATGCAAGAAGGTAAACTCTTGGGCCATATTGTATCTTGGGATGAAATTAAAATCAATCCTAAAAGGGTCGAAGCTATTGACCCTATAAATATTCCTAGAAATGTAAAATAAATCCAGTCATTTTTATGGAAAATAATTTTTTTGAGGAGATTTATCCTGAACTTTGCAAAAATTGTGAAATTGTTTACATATACGAAGTTAAATGGATGGTCGAAGAAAAAAAATCATTTGCACACATCAAGAAAATTATAGGTGAAGCACCTATACTAGCAATCCCTGATTATCTAAAGGAATTTTTTATCTTTTCGTTTGCATCCAAACATACAATTGCGGTGGTACTCCTCCAGAGAAACGAAGAGGGTTTTGAGCAACCAATAATGTTTTTCATTAAGATACTTAGAGACACGAAGTTGAGGTACAACATAATGGAAAAATAGGCATATGCCATGGTGAAAGCACTAAACTCTTTCAAAACCTACGTACTGCATTCCAATATCATTGCATATGTACCCACCAGTTCTGTTAAGGATATATTGCTTCATCCTAATAGTGACAGGAAGAGGGGCTGATGTCTTGCTAAAATTAAAGAATTCGAGCTAGGGGTAAAACCGACAAATCTCATAAAGGGACAAGGTTTGGCTAAGCTACTAGCCGAATCAAATTTCAGAGCTCTTGAAATAAATAACCTATAAGAACATGAAGGATATTTAGACATAGACGATTTCGATGACCAGATAGCTACAACCAGAATCAAAGAGAAGTTTTCATCTTCAGGTTGGTATAAAGACACAGTATCTTATCTTCTGACTCTGAAATGCCCAAACAATATGTTTTTGTCTAAGACTAGGACATTGAAATTGCATGCGGTGAAGTATTGTATCTCAGAAAGCCAGTTGTATTGGAAAGACCCTCTAGGTTTTCTACTAGTTTGTTTAGTAGAATCTGAAACATAAAGAGTTATAAATGAATTTCATGAAGGAGTGTGCGGAGGACATCGTGCATGGAGAGAAACAACCTATAAAATCCTAAGAGAAGGATATTATTGGCCTAATTTATTCACAGATGTGAATGCTAAAGTCAGAGCCTGTAACTCCTGCCAATTATTTTCAAGCAAGAAAAAAATATCGGCATTACCTTTGGTCCCGGTTAAAATGGAAGCCCCTTTTCAACAATGGGGGTTAGATTTTATAGGCAAAATCAATCCACACTCCAGCGTGCAACATAGATGGATCCTGACCGCTATAAATTATTTCACCAAATGGGTAGAAGATATCCTGACCAGGAAAGTGACATATTCGGTGGTAATAAATTTCTTGGAGGAAAATATATTATTTAGATTCGGTTGTCCCTTGAAGATAATTATAGATAATGCCCAGGCATTCAAATCTATGGAAATGGTTAGATTTTGCAATAAATACAATATTGTGTTGGGTCAATCTACAACGTACTATCCTCAAGGCAATGGGTTAGCTGAATCATCAAACAAAATCTTAATCACCATAATAAAAAAGGTTTTGAACGAAAATAAGAACGCTTGGCATATGCATTTGAAATATGCCTTGTGGGAAAATCGGATAGGCACCAAGAAATTGATCGGTACTTCTCCATTTCAAATGGTATATGGGACCAATGTAGTACTACCCATAAATTTGTCTCCACCTGTAATGAAACTTTGGCAAGATTAAAAGGAAGAACCAAGTCATGTTACCAGAATAATAAATCAACTGATCGAAGTTCAACAAAATAGGGCTGATGTGGATGAAAAACTTTAGAAATATCAAGACAACATGAAAGCCCTGTTTGATCATAAGGCTAAAGATAGGGAATTCTTCCCTAGTGACTTAGTTTTGAAATGGTACGCTAGGAGAGAAGACTCAACCAAACATGGAAAATTCGATCATATCTGGTATGGACCATTCAAAGTTACAGCCTATGAAGGGAAGAACTCATTTCTGCTAGAAAATTTTCATGGTAAAATCCTCAATGACCCTATCAATGAGCGTTATCTTAAGGACTATATGCAATAAATGATTTCAAAAATCCCATTGTATATATCGGTTTGTGTTTTTTGTTTTTTACAGTTTTTAGGTAAGTCTTACTTCCACTGCAAATAAAACAGGTTAGTGATTTCATAGAAGAGTAAATGTAAAACAATTTACACATTGAACACTGTGACTCATAAAACCCTGACAATCTTCATGTTGTTTTTATGTAGGATTATTGTCGATAGCTCAAACATTATGAAGGAGACAAACAAGTGGTTGTATATCAGAAATATTGGTTATCTCGAAACATGTGATACATAAATAATTTACTTACATGAGAGAGAAATGGAGAATCAAAGGTATGAGTCTCTAAATTATCTAGATTTCCAAAGAATATCACCTGGTGCAACAACGGTCTTATATGTATAAAGATACTTGCTAGATGTATTATCAAAATAATGATTTTTCAAAATAAATCATAAAAGCGATCATCTAGATAAAATTAAAATAAACGGAAACAAAACAAATAATGTGAACTCAGAGAACATTTTTCAAGAGTCGGGTTTGCGTTATAACAACCACATTTATAAAATCTGAAACCCCTCTGTCACCCTATTCAAATATTTGGTATTATTCCCCTTGAATTTAGATGCCTCCCCATGGCCTCCACAAAGGAAGGAGGGGTCACACATTACCTCTGAAAGATGACAAATGAATCTTTAGAAGAGGGAACGTCCTCATGGCTCCTCGGGCTCCTACTGAACAAAAGTATGTATAGGCTAATCCTAACTATCTTAGTTATTTTAACATGTTTTAAATGATTAGTCTTGCTCATAAGAACACCCCTGGAAAAAAAAAAAAAAAAACCCCATAATTTTTCATGCAGACTAAGATGTTTTGAAGGTCAGAAGAAGACTTGTCTAGAGTAATCAAAGTGAGTTAATGGACCTCTGCTGCCAAAATTATTAACATATATCACCCCTAGTATAATTTATACAAATTTATTGCCCCCACTTCATGTTTTAAAAAGAAAGTATAAGACAGATGGTGAAAGGAAATTCACAAATGATTTCCCCCATATAGCCCCAAAAAAGATATGATGAAAGGAAATTCATTAAATGATTTCCCTCATCTCGGCATTTAAATGCAAACTTACAAACTGAAGTGGTGAAAGGAAATTCAATAAAGGGAATTAGATAAGTTCACCGAGGTACTGAACAGGCTCGTTGGCAGTGAAGCAATGTCTAATATATCTGTAAGGATGTTATACATGAATTATATTGTACTCTGGTAACCAGTTTTCTTTTCAACTAGATCTACATCCCAAGTTCACGCGGGACTCCATGATTAAAAAACACCGAAATTACTTTGACTTTATGCAAGAAAGATCGACATAACCTGCTAGAATTCCTAAGGATTTTTTTATTATCTTAAGCAGACCCAAAATTAGTTTCAAGGAAGAGGAAGTCATCGAAGGACCTAAAATTGAGGAAGTCATCGAAGGATTAAGTTTTGAAATCTTTTAGAGATAAAGATGAAACCTCAGATTCTCTCTGTACCCTCTTTCTGAAAACATTTCAAAAAAATAAAGTAATGACTCCATTTACCCAATAAAGGCACATGGTCTATTGTTCTTCTCGTCTTGCAGGGAAACGAGATCTCTATATGGAGCCTATGTTGGAACACATATATTTTATCAAATACTCTAGTTACCAAAAGGTTGAAGCCACCCACTCTTTCAAATAACAAAAGTGATAACCCTAAACCTCAAATATTTGATTTCGAGATTTCGCAGAGGTTGTACACATCAAATATCTCAATGTCCCGACATGCGAAATAGTGAAGTTGGGTTAATTTTAATCATGATCATCGAAGCATTAAGCAATGATTATCACTATTTTAATGCATCACGCTTTCACGATTCGGGAGTCACGCCTCGAGTGACCTTCGAATGTCCAATGTGCAAAGCTGCGAAAGAGACTTAAGATAAACCTGGTTAATTATAGGACTAATGATAATTAACGTTAGTTAATTGTTATCATGACTTCACAACTCGACGATTTTTCCTTAGAACAACACCTTTGTAACCCTGATACTTGAGGTCGTAAAATTTATAAACTAATCATGATCAATTAAAAACTTAAGTATGATGAAAGTTAATTAACCAAATCGCAATATCACAAATTTGGGGTTCATGGCCCAAGACTAAGAATGAAATCGTTTGAGACTATGAACGTCAAAAAAGGATTAAGAACTAATTGCAATTAATTAAAGGATTAAACTAGGTTAATTAATATCTTAAACAAATTTTAACCTGTAAAGCTTACGGGTAAAGAATTAAATGTTACTACAATCATCCCAAGTCACGAAATATCAAACATTTATGGAATTTATAAGAAAATTAGGGAAATGATTGAAAGTAAGATCTTTCTTTATTTTCAAATATTTCTATTAAAAGAATTAAACGTTGTGTTAGCAAGGACCTGCACATACTTGAGTACTCTAAGCGAAAGAATTTCCATCATTATTTGAATTTCATTCTAGTTTCACAGAGCTAGTCTAGTGAGATAAACATTATTTGTATTTTCATCCTCTATAAAAAGAAATATAATCTCAAGATTTTATATCATGGCTCCATGGAAAACGCCCAAAACAACTGGTGAAAGTTCAAGTCTGAGTTAGGATATTATTTATGATACCTTTCCTAGAAACATCGACATAGTCAAAACATGGACACAGGTTTTCAAGATCTTGCAATACAAGCTGATAAACTTCCCAGAAGACTCGAGCGATAATGAGAAAGAAGACTTGTATATCAAATACAAAGTGGTCACTCAGTTAGAGATGCAAAAGGTAGAAATACGGCCGTGGATTTTCCCCTATTGTGATATGGTTAAATGGGCATTGGACCATGTAGATATCCTGACTAGAACAATATTTAATGAGCATAAGGTGGCTATTAGGAAATTTAGGATGAAGCATCTGTAGGCAATGTACAAATTGTCCCCCACACCCAATTTTACTTACAATGTTGAATTCTTAGAGGGTTTCAAAAAGAAAGAATGCGAGCAATTTGGAAAAAGATTATTCGACCTGATCAAAGATTGGTGCTCACGCCCTGAAAAGTTCAGAGTGGACACTCATAGTATATACACAATCTCTTTGTTACAACCACAATTTATGTATATAGTGATGATGGTATGTAGACTTTATGGAAGAGAGAATACTGTGCATTGTTTTCTCCCATGGGTAGCGCTTATCCACACAGTAGCAGAGGGGTACTCTTTCGACTGGGCTAAATTGTTGTCAGACAGTCTTTCCAGCCAAGTTATAGAATATCAAGCACAAAGGGCTAGTAGGAAAGAAACTTAATTTTTCAGGTCTACTTACATTATGGATGTCGTTTGTTTCATGACACCTTTTTGATTAATGAGCTGGAGCTGGACTCCAAATAATGCAGAGCCTATTCATGTGTACCACTCCAAAATCTGGGAAGATTAGGCCAAAGACTTCATATGTGAGATTTTCAACTGTGTAATGGTACCAATGCATGTCGTTGTCTTTGACCATCCACCTCCCATGATTTCAGATGAAGTTGTGGAAAACTTGAACAGCATGGTAGACGGTTACATAAAAGAACAGTTCTTGTATATTAGGGTTTTTGGCTGCTCTATTCTCCCATATTCCCTACCGCTATTCTTACTAGACAAGATAGTATGTCGAGAAATCACTAGGAAGACTGTTCTCAGCAGGATAAGAAAAGAACTCAAAGGAGTTCAAAAAAAGGTATGGCCATCCTTTCCCATACACATTGGTACATATTCTTTATTAGATTTCGTCCATGCCAAAGTGGAGGCCACAACCTTGGAGGAAATGAAACTAGTAGACATTAAATTTAAGAAACATGATACTCATAAGGTTGTCGGTACCCATATGGCAAGTTATGGTCTAAAAAGAAATGAGCATGAAGATTCCCCCCATGACGAAATGTTATGAGGAGTGAGATCCTACTCAGAAATCTTAAGTCAGGTTTGAGCTTTGTTGCCTGGATAGATGGTCGATTTCTACAAATTCCAGGAACACCGGAGAAGTGGCCTCCCCAAAGTTTTGTAGGGAAAAACCTCAAAACCTCTTGGTACATAGAAAATAGAAGCCCAAGGTTCAACGAATAGAAATCCTAGCAAACAAACAACTCAGGAGAACATAGAGGAAATTGAGACCTCAAAACCGGAAACTGAGATGCCAAGCCAAGAGGAAAGACTCCCAGAGATAGATACACTAGTTAAATAGGTCAAGGATCAAACAAAGACCCCCTCAAAACAGGTAGGAGACACACCCTTGTATCCATCAAATGAAATGGTCAAAGATGTTATACTGAAACAAGCATCCAAAGAAATCGACAGTCCCATTCCATCCATCACACACTTACAATATACAAAGAGGAACCCCAATGCAGGGATAATATTTAGAGAGGATTTAACACCTATCTCTGTAGAAGAATTTCCTCCTAGCAATTTCTTTTTGAGCAAGAAAAGGAAGGCCATGGTAAAGCGAGAAACATACCAAAAAGCAGGTGCAACAGCTAAAAATTACAAAATATTAATAGATGGAGAAGCCTTAGAAAAGTAAGAATTCATCAATGAGATAGCAGGAACATTGGGGGCTTATGCAACTTCCAACCAATATTCAGTTGGAACCTTGAATGAACAGTTGAAACAAAAGGACCTCTTGATTAGCAAATTACAGACTCATATAGCAGATGTAGAGACGAATTCCATGGATGAGGCATACAAAGACTTTGAACAAACCAGATCAACTGACCAACAGGAAATAGAGCAACACAAATCTGATCTCTAGCAAATGCTTCAGTCGGCTCAAATGAGCCAAGCATAGGTAGATCAACAAGCGGAGTTAATAAAAGAGCTGCAATTTAAATTAAATTCTACTGAAAGCTAGGTCATAGATATAAATGTATTCCAAACTCAAGCCACAGAAATACGAAAGAAGATAGAAGTAACTCAACAGAGTCTACTTACTAAAGTAGAAATCATCCAGGATCATTTTCAGTTGATAGATCAAGCCTTAGACAAAATCACATTAAGAGAGAGAGAAGCTAAGGTGGCTTGAAGTACTTTCCAAGAGGCTATTATATCAATGACAAAAGAGGAAATGGTCATTGCTTCCAGATTATCCATTTGAGAACAAACCAGAGGCAACATCCTGCAAAAGGCATAGGAACACAATAAAGAAGAAAACAGAAAAATGGCTAAAGAGGTGAGAGATTCTTGTGAAGAAATATTTGGTCTAATAAACAAAAATTTGTTATATCTTGATAAGGAAAGTAGATTAGGAACATTGGGTAAAATAAATATAGTCAAACATATGCTTGATATTAAGGAAAACGAGGAAAGAGACCAAGTTGAACTATCTCAGGTAAGTTAGGTTTACATTGCTCAGGTAGATAAATGGTTAATAAACCCAAATCTATAACTATTGTCTATCATCATTATTGAAATAATGTAACTGCAAAGAGTATTCTTATTATTATTGATATTTTATTCATAGGATCAATCCCCATTATGGATTGATCATGTCAGATATTGTAATAGCACCAAATCCCCTTTTGCAGATTGGTCAAAATACATTTGTAATAGGCAGAATAAGAAGTCGGCCCCAACAGTTAATTAAGAGACCCAGAAATATAATAAAGGTGGGTTTACCCACCTAGATTGAGAAGTAAGCCCTGTCAATGAAGAGACACTTCACACGTGCTAGAACTTGTATAAATAAAAGAGGCTAGCGCCTCATTTGAATATAACTCACTTTCTCAGTTTGAGAGACAAGTTCTAATCTATTATCGGCAAAGGAGAGAGAGAGAGTGGTGCATATCTTGGAGAGGAATTTTTGTTTTAGCATAGATATCTCTTCGCATTGTATTGGCTATCTGTATTAAGGAAGTTTTGTTGGGTTTTCTTCCCCTAGAGTGTTTCCCAGGATAAATGTTGTGTCTCTCGTGATTGTGTATTTCTCAGTGATCTTGGATTATGCTATTGTTATCTAATGAAATGCAAACATCTATAATAATGGCTTAAACATTAACATGGTATCAGAGCCAAGATGAAGGAATCATATTTTGCAAGAGGAAAAACGTCACTATTGCAGTACCTGCAAATTAGGGTTTTTCAAAAGTGAAGCTTTTCAGCTCCAAAACCACATAGAAAGTTGTGCCCTCCCCCAAGGATCATTTTGGCACCTTCAGCGCACCTTCTCAGTGGCTAGATCTCCCAGAAAGTGAAACCTTAGTTTCACAAAGTATGAGAAAACCAGAGTACCAGAAGTACCAGAAGTACCAGAGTACCAGAAACCCAGAAGCACCAGTCTAGAAATCCACAGATCAAGTTTGAGGGGGTAAAAGTTGGATTTTCGAAATTCTGACTGCACGAACATACTCGCCTCAGCCCAGCACATCTATTCCCTGGATCAAAATCTCAAAATTTGAAGTTTGAAAAATTAGGCTTTCCTCATAAAACCCTAAGCTGCAGTTGCAGTTGTAGTTTTAGAACCAGTTGCAATTGCAGCATCAGTTGCAGTTGCAGCCGTAAGACCAGTTGCAATCACCCTTGAATTTTTCTCAAGAGTTGGTAATGATTACCGCTGCTACCATATGGAGCCACTACCTACAAATGTCATCAGAGGTATATACTCACATATGTTTAATGGTTAAACCCTAAAAGAGTATTTGCAGGAGAAGGGATCTCTTTCCATAGATCCAGAAGGATCTCAAGATCCAACACATTTAGAGGAATGATGCAACCCAGGTGTGATTATTCTGATATGCATTTGTTTTTCATGACATTATTAGTGTTCCATGTTGAAGCTATGATCAAATTATTAGAAGGATTAAAAGTTGATCACAGAGCTTATCCTCTAACCTAAACTTTTGTCAAGATAGTGTATTGTCTCAGTACAGAAGACAAGTTGAAGAAAGAACTCGTCATTTGAGTGAAGGAGACCTGGAAGAAAAGAAAGCACTCTTTGTTGAGGACAAGGCTCCAGGTTTGACTAATCAAGATTAATAATATTCAAAGGTACACATGACAAGATGATGACCATAGTTGAGAAAGTAGTAGTCATAAAGTATTTTACCTAATAGCATGTGAGCATAGAGAGGTAAATGCTTTGATACAACTAACACCTCCTCAAGGAGAAACCTCGTGTGTTAGTTCCAGTTTTCCATGGAAGAATGTTGGGTCACACACTATGAGAGTGTTGACCTCATTTCATATTGTATCCTTTACCTTTAATCTTTGCTTCAAATAAATTATAAGTGATAGCTCTAAAGGAGCTACTAGGATGATTGTTCGTGCTATTGCTTTATATTATCAGAGGGTTATTACCCTTGCTTGTTTTTTTGTTGACCTTGCTCCAGGTCACATGTAATAACCCTGAGGAAGCTATGGTGAAGGTTGCAGAAGGCAACGTGATAAAGAAGAGACCATAGATGAAACAATCATCATTGGAAGAGAAGAAGGTAGCTTGCATAAGCTAAAGGGTTACTCAGAAGCTGCCATGACCCACGCCATTGAAGAATCTTGGCATAGAAGATTAGCTACAAGGCACTACCATACATATGCAAAGTGGTCACAGGTTTACCAGAACTCAAAAGTGATCATGAAGGAGTATGCAATGGATGTGCACAAGGGAAGAACATCAAGAACCCATTTCCAAAGAGGGACAACAAGGCAGAAGGAGTACTGGAACTCATTCATTCAGACATGTGTGGCCCAATGCCATCATCCTCCATTAGTGGGTATGAATACTATGTATCATTCATTGATGATTACTCATGTAAGACCTGAATATATTTGAAGAGTTCAAGGAATTAAAAGGCTTGATAAAGAACCTTTCTGAAATAAAGATTAAGATACTCAGGTCAGATAATGGAGGAGAATATACCTCAAAAGAGTTCGTGAACTTCTGCAGAGATGTTGGGATCAAGAGGGAACTCACTACTCCCTATAATCCTCAACAAAACAGTGTAGCTGAAAGGAAGAATGGAACAATTATGGAAGCTGTGAAGACTATGATCCATGATCAAGATCTTCCTATATGCTTATGGGAAAAAGAAGCAATGGCAGTTGTTTATGTGCATAACCGATTATCCCATAGCGCACTTGGGTTCAAGACCCCATAAGAGATGTTCACCGGAAAGAAGTCAGAGATAAGCCATCTCAAAATATTTGGCTGTCCAGTTTTTATTCATATACCTAAAGAAAAGAGAAACAAGTTGGACCCTTCAGGAAAAAAGGGAATATTTGTGGGATACTATGAGGTCTTCAAGGCCTTCAGAATCTATATACTGGGTCAACATCACATTGAGATCAGTAGGGATGTGACCTTTGATGAAGATGCAATGCTCAAGAAGTCTAAAACATGCCATCTTGAAGAGGCATATGAAGAGGAACCCGTAATTCCCAATACTACTATGAGGGAGGTTCCCAGAGCTACAGAACCAGTGAGTGAAGTCTTGACTTCCCCTGATGAGGAAATTCTAGAAGACCATGATATAGTAGAAGTACAAGAACCTCCTCATATGATGATCCTCCATAAAAGAAATCTAGCTTGGGCTAGAGAGCTTATTCAAGATGGAGAGAAGTACGGTGTTCCCGAAGGAACTACGAGACAAGTGAAAAGACCAAAGTCATTCTCTAGTTATATGGCTTTGATGTGTGATCTCCTAGATGAGGAGCCTACCTGCTTTGAAAAATCCATTCAGAAGAAGAAATGGGCAGATGCCATGACAGAGGAATACCAATCCATAACAAAGAACAATGTATGGGAAACAGTTCCCAAACCAAAAAGTAAGGATGTGGTATCATCAAAATGGCTCTTCAAAATAAAACATGCTGCTGATGGAAGTATTGAGAAATATAAAGCAATATTTTTTTCTCGTGGTTTTTCCCAAAAGGAAGGCATTGACTATGAAGAGACATTCGTTCCTGTGGCCAGATACCCTTCGATCAGGACCATCACAGCTCTTGCAGCTAAGATGAAGTGGAAGCTGCACCAGATGGACGTGAAGACAACTTTCCTAAATGGTGTCATCAAAGAGGAAGTGTATATAGAGAAACCTCAAGGATTTGAGGTTGAAGATAGGAAGTCTCATGTCTATAGATTGAAGAAAGCCTTATACGAATTGAAGCAAGCTCCTAGAGCTTGGTATGGCCATATAGACAGTTTCTTGACGAACTTAGGCTTTACCAAGAGTAAAGCAGACTCAAATCTCTACTTCAAAATTATGGATAATGAGCTAGTAATTTTACTGCTGTATGTGGATGACTTATTGTTGAATGTAAAAAGAGACTTGCCTCAGAATTTGAAATAAAAGACCTTGGCCTAATGCATTATTTCTTAGGTCTTGAGGTATGGCAAAGTCTAGAGAGGATCTTCCTTAACCAAGGGAAGTACACGGTCGATATCTCAAAGAGATTCGACATGTTGGAATGCAAACCCATGAATACACCCATGGAAGCAAAGATGAAGCTATTGGTCAATACTTCGTCAGATTTGATTGATGCCACACTATATAGACATATTATTGGATCACTGATGTACCTGATGAACACCAGACCAGACATTTGTTTTTCCGTGAACACCTTTAGTCAGTTTCTAGTAGAGCCCATATGTGTTCACCTAGTAGTTGCAAAACATGTGATGAGGTACCTTAAAGGTACAATAGATGATGGTCTCAGTTATGACGGAGATCATAATTTCACATTGAGTGGATACACTGATTTAGATTGGGCAGGAAGCGTTGCTGACAGAAAAAGCACTTTCGGATGTTTTTTAAGTTTGGGATCAGCCATGATTTCGTGGAAGAGTAGGAAGCAATCCAGTATTGCTCTCAGCATAGTGGAAGCAGACTACATTGCCGCATGTTTTTCTAGATGCGAAGCTATATGGCTTCAAAAGTTTATAACCGGTCTATTTGACCTAGAGATGGAAGCAACCAAGATCCTATGTGAAAACCAGAGATGCATAAAGATGACAGAGAATCCTGTATTCCATGACAAGTCAAAGAACATAGAGATTCGCTATCATTACATCCGTGACATGGTGCAGAGAGGAGACTTGAAGCTCCTGTATGTTAGCATGGATGAACAGGTTGCTGATGTGTTGACCAAACCTCTATATCATGTAAAGTTTGAACACTTTCAAGATAATATTGGTATAGTCTGAAAGGACCCTCCTTGAAAGGGGGAGTATATATGATACCTTTCTTCTGACCTCACTGTTAGACGTAAAGCAATATGATTCCTTGCTTCTGGCCTTGCTGTTAGACATAAAGCAAAATGATGTGTGTGTTCCTTTCTTCTGACCTTGCTGTTAGATGTAAAGCAAGATGATTCCTTGCTTCTGACCTCACTGTTAGACATAAAACATGATGATTCCTTACTTCTAACCTCGCTGTTAGACATAAAGCATGATGATGTGTGTGTTCCTTGCTTCTAACCTCGTTGTTAGATTTAAAGAAAGATGATGTGTGTGTTCCTTGCTTCTAACTCGTTTTTAGATGTAAAGCAAGATGATTCCTTACTTCTGACCTAGTTTTTAGATGTAAAGTAACAAGATGTGTTCCTTGCTTCTAACCTAGTTGTTAGACATAAAGAAAGATGATGTGTTCCTTGCTTCTGACCCAGTTGTTAGACATAAAGCAAGATGATGTATACCTTTCTTTTGACATAGTTTTTAGACGTAAAGAAAGATGTGACTTGCACTGAGCTACCAGCTTAACAGCTGTGAGATAGAGCCAGTCTAGTACTGTGATGGGCTAGCCTAGTGCTGTGATGAGGTATCATTTTTTATACTGATACATATTGATGTAGATGATGATGACATTCTTTCGAGAATTACGATGTTTCCGATGAAGAAAACTTCTGATGATTTATAGATACGCCAGCCAAGATGATATTGATGATGTTGTCCTCCCACCTAATGCTATCAATGATGTTGTCCTCTCTATCTCGCATGTTGATGTTGAAGAATACCCTTCTTGTTAAGGGGGAGTGTTGAAATAATGTAATTGCAAAGAGTATTCTTATTATTATTGATATTTTATTCATAGGATCAATCCACATTGTGGATTGATCATGTCATATATTGTAATAGGACCAAATCCCCTTTTTCAGATTGGTCAAAAGACAATTGTAATAGGTAGAATAAGAAGTCATCCCCAATAGTTAATCAAGAGACCCAGAAATATAATAACGGTGGGTTTACCCACCCAGATTGAGAAGTCATCCTTGTCAGTGAAGAGACACTTCACACATGCTAGAACTTGTATAAATAAAGGAGGCTAGCGCCTCATTTGAACATAAATCACTTGCTCAGTTTGAGAGACAAGTTCCGATCTGTTACCGGCAAAGGAGCGAGAGAGTGGCGCATATCTTGGAGAGGAATTTATGTTTTAGCATAGAGATCTCTTGGCATTGTATTGGCTATCTATATTAAGGAAGTTTTGATGGGTTTTCTTCCCCTAGAGGGTTTCCCAAGATAAATGTTGTGTCTCTTGTGATTGTGCATTTCTCAGTGATCTTGGATTATGCTATTGTTATCTAATGAAATGCAAACATCTATAATAATGGCTTAAACATTAACAATCATAGAATATAGAAAAGTGGGAGAAAGATTACCACAACTAGAAAAGAAATGTTACATATTTGAAGCAAATGACCAAACAGAGCCTTCTAAGTTGATAGCACAGTTGGTAGAAAGGTGTCTTGAATGTATTGAAAAGGGGAAAGGAAATACTTCTGGAGTCAAATAATACAGTTGCATGTATTGACTAATGTTGGAGCTAGGAGACAAATAAGGGCCAGTGTCTTGCCAGCATGAGAGACGACAAGGGATAACAAAGTGAAGTGTTTCACCTTCTCATTATGTAACCCAAATTCTTAGAATGATAGAATTGCAAACGCCTAAATCTCGTATAAATAAATATTTTGAGAATGCACCAAAGGCTTCTTTTTGGTGATTGTAAAGGAGAAGACTCTCTTTACTAAGAATTAATACAAATGCAGGCTAGAGATTCTACATCTCATCTATTTTGAGTTATGTGTTCTTTGTCTTTACATATTCCAACATACTTTCATATATTTTCTTTGATGAATTCAAATCACAATTTAGTACAACCTATACTATGGTTATGTTATACTCAGTAATCTAATAACAAATAGATTTTCCTCTATATTCACTATTATTTAATACAAGACCTGCATGTTAATTATATACTATATTTTATACTTCATTGAATATCACATCAATTACTTTCTTCTTCTGTTACAAAGTAAGATTCTTCAACATTTAATGCCTCGCTTTGATTAGCAGATTTATGTTTTTCTCTCTATTCACTCTATATTTTGATTTTAACTCAGGTGCAAGAAACAACCTTTGAGTTGTTATAATATCAATTCATTTTAAATAACTTTCTCTTGTTATTTATGTGGTGAAAGGAAAACATTTAAAACCTTTCCATCATTTCCTGATTCCTGACATTATATTTCAAGCCTTGATATAAACTCAAGAACAACATGGTCCTGAACTACCATAATGCCAATAAAGACAATTTTCCCTCCCAAAGTTATGGGAAACTGAGGAAGGATCCCCAAAGGGTGACTGGTTTTTATGTTAAAAGAAAATAGATTCTAGGTAACCAACACAAGATGAGGATAACCCAAAGCTTTCCAAGCAATAGAGGAAAAAATACTAATGGACAAACCTTCATCTATCAATGCATGAGGAACATCCCAACCACAAACATGTACTGTAATATTGAAAGGAATGTGAGAGGGAAGACGAGGTCCAGTTATCACACCCCACTAAAAAATTATGGCCTCATTACTAGGAGAAAGTTTCTTGGGAGAAAGAGGAATTCCCCTCAGTAGAGCAGATTTTGTATCAACAAGAAAAATGTGGGCATAATCAGGTTTACTCTCTAGTGGGAGAGTAGGATCGATTGATAATGACATCAAATTGATCACTTGGGTTTCATTCTCAAAGGGGAGAATGGGGTCAACAGGTGGAAATGGATCGATTTCTTGGGTTTCACTCTCTAACAGGAAAGCGGGATCAGATCAACCACTTTGTCAAATGGTTCAACTAAGGACGTGACTGGATTGACGACATAATCAACTAGACTGACTGATGAAGGGACCAAAGAAACCACTTTGGCACTCGTTAGAGGAGGAGTGGGATTGACCACATTGGCACACTTTAGATGAAGGGTGGAACTGACCAATGACAGGACTGGATCAGTCACTTGGGTTTCACTTTTTAGATGAAAAGTGGGGCAGGTCGATGATGTAACTAGGTCAACTACTTTGGTTAGTGGTTCAACCAAGGATGAAATTAGATTGACCACCTGATCAACCAGAATGACCGGGGATGGAACCAGATTGACCATTCCATCAACTAATTATGGGTTGGGGGAAATCTTATGATAACCAGTTGGAAGTTGAAGATTTTCCAAAAGAGAAGAATCCTCGTCCATACAAGGATGAAGGTGAGAGTAATGATCACCTTCACATAACATGCAAGGAAATTTGACAATTGTCTTCTTCTTACCAAACTTAACGTCACTAGTTGATGGGGCGTCACCAACATATATAGCAGAGGCCAATGATGTGGAGGACCACATTTCTAAGACCTTGGAAATACCATGGAAATCCCTCAGAAAGTAGTCACCTTTATAAAGACTACAAGGGAATATGGGTTTCAGATTCTTCATTTTGATCTTGTCGACCTCATAAACACTCCCAATACGATTAATAGTAGTTGGTTTCTTGGATCCAACATATGATATGGTTGGAGGCTTTGTCCTTTTTGGGTCCTTATTCTTCTTCTCTTTCTGTTTCTTCTTCTTCTTATAAACATGGCTACTTTCTCTAGAGCTTTCACTAGGCGAAGAAGGAGAAAGGGAAGGAGACTTAATGGGTGAAGAAGGTGAAAAGTCGACACGAGGTTGATGTGTGGGTGGTCTACTTACATATGAATAATTGGGTGTAGCTAAAGCACTGGGAATATTCGAGCTCAATGGAGTGGGGAACAACCAAACCTATAATCCGATGGTTAGTCCTGAAAGACTCGGTGTGGCAATATATGGAGTACCAAAGTTTCCAAAAGAAGGAGAGGTGTAATGTTCCCTAGGACAAGAGGTTCCTCGATTGGTACTCCCAGGAGTTGATGCCATTAACACTGACTCGACCTAAGGTCCACTAAGTAAAAAAAACAACACATGCTATAAATCTAAGAAGCAAACAATCAAACAAAAATTCCCACAATGAAAACACTAGTTGGTGATGAAATCCAATGTCGCGATATCAATATAGGAAGGGGAGGGGATAAAGCAGGTGGATCAGTTAGGTTGGAAACCTTCTTAATGGACTTAAGCCTTGGTGAAATATTCCACATAGTAAATGTCGATTTACACTCCAAGGAGCCCGAGTGAGTTTGACCAATGTCTGTTCCAGGTACAGTGAGAATTCCCTTCACCATAACTTTGTGTAAGACCCTAAAAATTATGGATACTAAGGTCACCAACTCGTAGTCAGCCCCTGGGTGGGTACAGTCGACAGTACAGTACGAACTTATGGGAAGGATAACAAGTCTAAAATCCTTTGAGAGAACTGAGGACAAGTGGACCGGTATAACTCCAGAGTACCCCGAACAGATTCATAATTCATGAAGCACTGAGACCAAATGAAGGTAGGTGAAACTCAAGAAGAAACCCTAATATACGCTCTGACTACTATGAACGGTTGAAACATGGAGGGATAATCTATGTAACTCTCTCGAATGTGACCTCGTGCATAACCCCTGTGTGAGAGGGGGATCCCAGTAAGATGATATGATAATTGGATTTGATCTCCCTATTGCAAGATGCTAAGTTTGTTTGATATCTTTGGAAAGATATCCTTTCAACCTATTCCAAATCCATACACCTTAAGCTAATGTAGGTTTTCTAACAAAAATGTAAAAAAAGTATGATAATTTTTAGTTTAGCACTTGATTTTAAGGTTGTTGTTTACTAAGAGGTGTATGAGAGTGAAAACTGATGATATTATGACTCAATTCCCAAAACATGCATAAGAAATGATAAGCAGTCTTTTCTTTCAATGACTGTCTATTTAAGGGAAGGAGAAGGATTTTCCTTTCACTTTCAAACACTAAGATGCAATGACCTCATGCAATAGTCCTCAATCAAGAATCCAATACAATGATAAAATGTTCAGAAATTGGTTTCAATATCCAAAAACCAAACATGAAAAAATATTCTTTTGTTTATATGTGACTGATAATCAGTTTGATGTATAGCTTCCTATGTTAATCAGACTTTAAGATCTGTGATATTTAAGCAATCAGAAGAAAACTGAACATAAAAAAAAACACACCCTCGTTGTGATCAAACAACAAACATAAAGAAAAACAAATTCAAATAGGAGGAAATTCTTGGAGAAAAGACCTCAAAGATCAAATGGAATGGTGCATAGATCTTCTGAATTTCCTTACAACAACTTTCGTTCATTCAGATAAGTGAGAAAGAACTAGATCGACTACAAATATCAGGAAAGAAGAGTGAATCAAAGAAAGGAAAATAGATGTCAAAAATACAAAAAAAACATCATCAATCCTTAGATAGTATTAACCCTGAGCAGATGAATCAACAAAAAGAAGATTGAGAAATCAAATCGCAAGAAGAGTTTCAGTAGAAAATGTACCAATTCTCTAGTGTCAAGGGTACCAGAGCATTGAAATTCTCCATGGGAGCCTAGAAGGGAGTGTCAGCGCCCTAGTGGTAGAGGAAGGGGAGCACTAGCCTCTCAGAACTCAAAAACTTACCCAGAAATAAAAAAAAACTCAGGAAAAATGCATAAATTGAGTGTGTAAAATGAATCCATCATCTGAAAATAGGGAGCTGACTTGTTTTTCTATGCAGTCACCCTCTACTCCATTAAAATATAAACTTTAGGACCTTGGTCAATGTCTTAGTTGTGAAAGAGGTTTTATGTGTCAAGTTTATGCTTCTTTTATGTGTTTATGTGTGAGGATTTTAAAAGGTTAAATATGTTGTTTAAAGAAAATAAAATAGCAACATAAGTGCATCAAATATAACCAACAAACTCACAACAATAGCAAGATGATAAAGGAGTTCACCCCCAACTGGGCTACATCTCCTTGAGCCTCCATGAATGGATTAGGCTCTCTAGGATTTGTTTGTCAAAGATTATTTTACAAGTTGTTGCTCAACTCCAATGGATTTACTGACTATACGATTGGGTTCAGAATACATAAAAACCCCAAAAATGACTAATAGAACTCTGAAAACGAACCATGGCTCAACCGGGCATGACCTCTTCTACATGTGGCCTTGAGCTTCCCTAAGCTTCCTTGTGGAAAAAACACCTGTAAAAGTCCTCAAATGCCTCTAAAACATGTCCCAATGTCTTTAGAGCATAACAATTAGTCAAAAATGACTATTCAGTCACAAAAAATAGACTTGGGCTCATTTGAGTATGACCTCCTTCATGGGTGACCCTAAGCTCCCTGGAGCTCCCTGAAACTTCAAAGTAGCAAACCCTGCAATAAAAGTCTCCAAATTCCTTTGAAAAATGTGCCAATGGATCCATAACATCAAAAAATTCCTATTTGGGCTTTTTCGACACCTTATTTGGCCAAAAGATGAAGAAGTTAGGCCTCCTGCCATTTTCCTCCTTCAAGCTTGTTGTCTCTGGTTCACCAATTCACACCTCCTGTGTGAGTAACCTAGATTCTGGGCATTTCCTGTGCCTAAACCTAGTACACATGTGCAAGGCCGCAAAATATTCCAAATTGTCTCACCGTTAGCGGAATTAGGGCCCCCAAAGTCGGAGGTTTTGGGCGCATGAGGGGCATATGGCCACGTCCCAGCGCTAATATTGGGCTCCTTTGCATGTTTGAATGCGAACTTGACAAATGGCACATGATGGGGGTAACCAACTATTAGTATGGAAAAGAAATGTTTTAAAAATGCATGCCAAAAATGTGGCAATGGTCATATAGCAAGGAGTGTGCGACCGGGGGCTGGGGCTAAGCCCAAGCCCGAACCCCATGCCCAAAATACAACATATTGTAATTTAAATATAACCTGAAACATATAGTAGTAAGAAAATAATGCGTGGTGCATTGGCATGGCAGCCTTTGCTAAAGATTTGCACCTATGGTGGGAGGTCTGGGGTTCAAACCCCATGGACTTCATAAAACTTTTACCATAAAACAAAACATGGTGCCACATGGAAGACCATGTTTGGGCCACGTGTCACCACCTGATTGGCCTATAAAATGCCACGTACCCTAACATAATTCACCCACGTGTTTGCCTCCCAACTGCCAACTCATCACCTACCACATCAGCATATGGTCATGCCACGTCATCACCTATACGGATTGTATGGACTGTACAATCAACATTTTTTTCCCTGTTTGACAAATCGAACAAAATGCAATATCTCTCTCATCTGATGTATGTTTGACCTCGTTTGAAGTGTGTTGGGTTCGTGACGACGAGGCCTATGCACCCATTTGTTTTGAATCGATTCTGAACACTTTCATTACCCCCAATCCAGATTCTGATCAATCCAAGAGCCAAAAACTCATCTAAGAATCAGAGACACAACATGCATAAGATGTAAAGGTGTGAAAAGGACAAAAACAATACCAAGGAAGGGAACCAAAACTGAAATCTTCATTCCCTAGTAGAGTCGCCAATTCTGTTACATGAAAATCCTCTTGCGGACAAGTGGATTTCCCCTTGAACCCTAAATCTCTAAGATCAAGACATAAAGGTGCTAACTTTGGTGACTAACATGCTTTTAAACATAGATAAATCAATCAAATAGATAAAAGGAAGAAGAATGTACCTTTTTGTGATGTTTTTCCTCATTCCAATTTGAGTTGAGCCTTGATCCCCGAGATCTTCAACAAGTCCTGCAATCCAATAACAAAAAATACATAACAACTTCCTATTCTACCATGATTAATCCAAAACTAGATCTATCTGTGAAAAAAAAATTCATGTAGACATACACAACCTTGAAATATATAGGCCAAGCACATGTATTAATGAGAACTAGATAACAATACTTATAGACCTTTGATGAAGTTGCAACAACCTCTTCCAACTCTCCTTGTCCAGACCCTTGCTCAAATAATCCACAATCAAAATGAATTGATTTACTAATTATCTCCATTATGACATCATAAGTTTGATATCTATTAGACTCCATGTCCTTTTCACCATGACAAGGCCTCCTTATATAAGCTTGGAGAGGCCCAACCACCTTAGAGATTCTTGGGATAGGTTGAGGATCTTTCTCAATTAGTTGTGGATCCTCCCTAAGATCCAGCCTTGACCTCAGATTTGAATCCAACTAACTCTAGAGATGAGGGGGATTTTTCCTTGATTTTCCTCAACAGTCAAATATTCCCTCAAACAGCCCAACACTCCCTCAGAATGGAGTATATAATGTTTCAATGCTCCCCCAAAGAAGGGTAGGGAGAGATGGCACTCCCTGATAGTGGCTAGGGGCATGCTTCCAAAAATTTCCTTAAAAAATCATAGCGCTCCCCTAGAAGGGTGCACAGAGTGCTGGAACACTCCCCCAAAAAGGGTAGAGAGCACTGACACTCCTTGACAGTGGGTAGGGGAGAAGTGCCCTTCAAAAATGACTTTTGAGTGGTTCTTTCCATGAAAAAAAATTTGTACTCTTCATCAGATGATTTCTTCTTCTTAAACCATCCTTTGAGGGTGTATCAAGTGTCCTTGTGATGTCATTAGAGACATGACATAAGTGATATGGTAGCATGATGTTTGTGACACTTGGGACACTTGTGGCCAATATGGGACACTTGTAATGACGAAAATAGGTCATCATTGAAACGAGTAATTTTGATGTGTAACACCAATCTGCTCTACAAGCATCTAGTCTTTATCTTTTTGTATTTTCTATTTGTCTTCCTTGAACATCGCCCTCATTTAGTCTTCTTCTGCGCAATTCAAAGTTTCTCTAAGGCCTCCTCCTTTTCTATGCTTTATGGATTTTGTATCCTATTTGTTTTCTTCTTGGACTCGATGAAGTCAATCCTCTATTGCATCGACTAATTTTCGTAATTGGTTGGGATCATCTCCAAATTCTACATTTTCTATTGAGGAAGGCACAATAAGTACTGTGCAACTCAAATGTATAGGTTGTTGTATGTCCTTGAGCTCCTTCTCTATTCTATCATATAGTGTTTCTTCCTTCGCTTCATGTCTTTGCAATATGTCTTTTGAATCATCCTCTATGGCTGTGATGATGAGATCAACATCATAAACTATAAGGACATTCTTCGACTAAGGTTTGTTGGCGTGGGCCTTCTTTCTTTCCGTAGTTTTCTCCAAGGAAACCTTCCTCTTTTGCGATGCTTCTATTGTGCTGAGGGAATCCTTCGGCAGTGTTAATTCACCTTTTTCTTTCCTGTCTCCTTCTTCCTCTTGGTTCACTTCGTCTCCTCCTCCTCCTGTAGGTGAATCGGTCATACTTTGTTTAGATGCTTTGTCCTTCTCATCACTTTATATGTCCTACACTTCCTCCTTTTTCTTCTTTTTTTTTGAACTGCTCTGTCCATCATACTCAGTCTGGGTGACCAAAGGACTTCTGATGATGTCGGGGTCAGAGAGGTCTGCATCTTCAACTGGTACAAGGAATTCTACTGGCCATTCCTTAGTGATCTCTTCCATGTCTTCATCAGTTAATTTATAGTAAGACTACAACTCCTCCTTACTTTCATCCCTGCACGCAGTGATGTAGATGAATTGTTGGTCTACATGGAAAATCATGAATGGTCTGTACTGATGGAGTGTATTCGGTGTCATTCGGGGGAATGATTCAATGGAGTGCTTCAGCTATAGGTAGTAAGTGTGGAACAATGCATTTGATTGCTACTTCTTCTCCATATCACTTGTGTACCACAAGGTGGAGAACCTTGTGAACAATGGCTCCGATGGCTCAAATTCTAGGAAGGTTGCTACTTCCAGCATTTTCCAAGCGACAAATGTGATTAAAATTAGTAACCAACTAAAATAAAACTCGCATCCTTGGTCATGTGCTTTGTGGCAATCCTTCTCCAACTCGTTGATAAGGTAACTCACCTAGTTCATCTGCATTTCTTCTATGTGCCTCCCTACGAGGTCCACTACGAACCCTGTGACTTGTGTCGGTTGGTTCTTGCTAATGAGCTAGCTAATGATCAGTTGGAAAGCAAGGCACACTACGCTACCCTGGATGGAGGCTACCTTGTAGCTTTTCTTTCCCTTTTCTACATCACCATAGTCCTCTTTTATATGTTGCGACAAGGAGCGATGTAACATCTTCCCTGGGTAGAACTTCTAAGGGTCTGGTCCCTGCATGCTCAGTCCTCTGATGAGTTTGATCAACATTGGATCCACAATGATGTGCCTATCAATCCATAGATACCATCCATAGTAGCATGACAAGAGGATTTTAACGCAAGCATTAACCTCCTGATGTCAGCCGAAGTGGGGGATCTTCATCACGTTCAATATTGTTGATCTTGTGAACTCCTTAATCCATGTATGGGAGACTATCTTAGGCTTCTTCCTGTTCATATTCATCAAATACCTATGTGGTGCAAGCATCGCATAGTTCTTCTAGTGTTCAAGGTTGAAGTCGCTGATCTTGAGAGCTAAGATCAGTCCCAACTGGGGTCCAACTTCACGTATCCCCTGCAGGAGGTATGCCATGGTCCACATGTAATCAAATCACATGAGGCATTGTCATATTTAACCATGCTATTCAAAGGTGGTATGTAGTCCGACAAGTCTGATGGGATCTTCTTTGCGTTCGCTATATTGTCACGGTGCTTGCTTCATTTCTCAGCAACGTGGCCATAACTTCACCCATTCAATGGGGATGATTGAAATCTCCCCGTCGATGATGCCTATATTCCTACAGACATGACTTTATTATCCATGAGGTTTATCAAAATATATTCCGTGGACTTTTCTAGTGTGCTATGATCACCAGACATTCACACTTTTAATCAAGGATATCGGGTAGGAGAACAAACAGACAAGGTAATCAAATGAACAACGAGGTCTAGATAGTAAAACGTGGTATGCAATCAATTCTCTATTAGCTCGGATATCTTGGTTTGCAAAAGATGGTCCTAGCACAACATCTGACAAGTTAAATAAGAAATGTTGTAATAGATTCCTCCAATGGGTAGGAGTGCCTCAATCAATACAAATCCATATGTTGTGGCGCTGTCCCAACGGTCCAATGACGGTCTTTTCGGCAATAAATGCATTTCTAAACATTCTAGAGCATCATTCTAATGGTCCAAATGCCTCCAATAGTCACATAGCTTCGTCGTGGAAAAGTCCCATTCTACATTATTCTATTATTCTGGCAAGGTTCAAGTTTTGCAATCCTACCTTCTGTGAAGTCTTCTCTAGAACTTCCTACATTTTTTCTAACTTTTATTTCTTCTTACTGAGATTTCTTTCATTATTTTTTGTGATTTGAGTTTCTGGGTTCCTCTTTCCATTCTTATTCTTATTTTTTCTTATTGTAGTAACTTCACACTGTTGATTTTCTTTCAAAGGATCTGAGGGTAATGCCTCTTCTCTTATTATTTTTGGGGTGGTTTTACTTCTTTTCTGCATGGATAGGTTCTTCAAGCCTTGTTGTGTTGTTTCAACTTTGAAAACTAATTCCCTATCCCTCTGTTGCTTCAACTTATCTTCTTGTTCTTGTATTAGCCACTCTATCTTTCTAGGTATGAAGTCCCTTAATTCTTTCTTTTTCTTTTCTATAGCCTCTTCATCTTCTTTCCTTCTGATCTAATCCTTTTCAATCCAAGTCCTTCCTAAAAAAAGTGCAAAACAGGTGTTGTTCTCAGCAAACTTAATGACTTCAAATTATTCTTCGGTCGATGTTCCATGAGCAATCATAGGTACATTAGTAACTCTTCCACATAGGGTTATCATCTTTCCTTTAAACAAACCTATCCGTCCCAATGAAGGTATCATAGCAGGCTTTCCCAAAATTTCCCAAGTTCTTTCTGTCATGATATTCACTCGTGTTTCCTCATCCAAGACACAGTCTATGACAAAGTTTCCTATTATTGTTTCTATGCATTGTTTCTCTTTTAAAATCTCTGGGAAACTAATGTCTCTATGATCATTCAGTGTTTCTGTTAGCTATAATAACATAGTCTATGATTATTTTTGGTTCTCTAACATATCCTTAGTCCCTTGACCTTCTTCGTAGTTTTCTAGTCTCATGTTCATCTTTTCAACTTTGGCAATCATTATAGGACAATCCTCAACTTCATGGCCAATAGATTTACAACAAAGACAGATAGGACATATACCAGGGCATTCCTTAGCAAGATGTCCTGATCTTCTACAATTATAACATAGTGTCAATCCTCTCTTTCTTTTAAACAATCCCCAATCGTTCATGTACTACGCACTGGGATCATAGTGATGGACCAACAATATGCAAACAATCTTTCTAGGTTCCAACATCCATTTGTTAGTCTGAAAAATCTTTCTATTCATAGGAATAACATATCTTTCACGATCTTTATCAAATCTATTCAGATCGACTCTTTCCTCTAATTGTGACCTAGTTTTTAGACTAGGAGCAAATCTATCAAGCATACCTAGATTCATACTTTTAAAGCAATAATTTCCACTTATCTTTACCTTTATCAGAGAACACAGCTTTAAGATCTTACCTCTTTCATTCAGATCAGGTTCCTTTCTTAGCACAAAACTTCGCAAATGATTATAATACTGTGTACTACAATGACAGATTTATGCACAGAGCTTCCTCTTTTCTTTAGTTCCTAGCAATCACAATTTAATGTCCCGACAATGGAACCATTTGTTGGCACAGGGGAAGACCCAGGGTTCAATGCTTCAATTGTGCACCAACAAAACCTTAAAAAGTGGCCCTTTCAGAAACACCTGCGAAGCAGATGAAGTCTCACCCGAGGTACAGGCCGGGGGGGGGCG
>CBVK0101373266.1:0-16317 GCA_900067695.1 Picea abies | reverse complement strand
CTCTTCCGATCTCACAAAAGAAAGTATATGACATGTCATTTTTGGTGTGTAGTGAGTAGATCTAGGGTTCAACATTAATTCACCAACAAAACCCTAAAGATACTAACCCTTTTAGCATCAATCACAAGTAGGTGAAGTCTCACCCGAGGTACTTAGGGGGAATATAGGAACTAGGATTATTTAGTCATGAAGGGAATGAAGACCATTCTAACATTCATTCTAAATTACATTGATTTAACATGTACTATAACATGTGCGTGAAATCATAATAACATATGATAGATTCATCTTAATTAATCATTCAACACATGCACAGAATCATCATATGCATATTCATATTAACCCATAAGCATCTATGTGTGCAATAAATAGAGTAAAAAAACACATCATGACATAAAAAACATAAAAACATATGAATTTAATGTGGTACACCCCAATTGGGCTATGTTCACAACAGTTATATTCTTATATTATTCATTCATATTCAATCCTTGCATCAGGTGCACACTGCGCTCACATAAGATACATCAATTCCACCCAAAATTCCCTATTTGTTCGAGAATACAATGCACACTTAGCTCATTTTATTCTCCAAAGTTTCAACATCTACCTTCTAACCAAAATCCATACATATTTATACATTGATACTAGGACTTGTCCCATTACAAAATGGACCAAAATATCTAACTAATTTTCATCTTTTGCATGCACTGACTACTGAAAATGTGTTAACTATCTTCCTTTCCTCAGTGCGTGTTGCTTTTCATGCAGTTTTCTCATATGTGATTCCCAAAATGACTTGCTCCAACAATCCCCCAACACTCATCTATGGCTCATCCCAAGCCACTTCAGTCTTTCTTCCAGGTCTCCATGAAATTTTGAAATGTTTTCTTTGTAGTTGTGATCTTTTCCCTTTCTTTTGTTTCTTGTTGCAAAATTCCCTCAACCCTTTCAGCATCACCCACAAGCAAGTGAAGTCTCACCCGACATACCTAGGGAGACTACAGGAACCAGGATACTACATTCATGAAGGGAATGGAGACCATTCTAACATTCGTTCAACATGTAATATACCCTGTGCGTGAAATGATAACAACATAATAACGTATGACAAATTCATATTCCTTAATAATTCAACATGTGTGTGGAATCACCATATGCATATTCATTTTAACCCATAAGAATCTATGTGCACAATAAATAGAGTAAACCAACACATCATCACAACAAACACATCAAAACACAAGAATTTAATGTGTTTCACCCCAACTCAGCAATGTCCACAATCGATGGCTTCTTATATTATTCATTCATATTCAGTGCTTACATCAGGTGTACACTATGCTCACATAAGATACATCAATTCCACCCAAAATTCCCTATCCAAAAAAACCCTAAATATGTCGGTCCTTTCGGCATCACCCACAAGTAGATGAAGTCTCACCCGAGGTACCTATGGGGAATGTAAGAACCAACCTTCTACAATCATGAAGGGAATGGAGATTGTTAAAACATTCATTTTGACTTAACATTCATTCAACATGTAATATACCCCGTGCACGAAATCATAAAACTTGTTGGTGTGTAGTGGGAAGACTCGAGGTTCAACATTAATTCACCAACAAAACCCTAAATATATCAACCCTTTTGGCATCACCCACAAGAAGGTGAAGTCTCACCCAAGGTACCTATAGGGACTGTAGGAACCAAGGTTCTATAGTCATGAAATAAATGGATATTATTCTAACATTCATTCTAACTTAACCTTCATTCAACATGCAATATACCCTGTGCACGAAATCATAATAGTGTAATAATGCATGAAAAATTCATCTTACTTAATCATTCAACATGTGCATGGAACCATGAGATACATATTCATATTAACCCATAAGAATCTATCACATGTTCACAATAAATAGAGTAAACCAACACATCATGGCGGAAAACACATCAAAACACAACGTACATCATAACACAGATATTTAACGTGGTTCACAGAAGCTGGACTACATCCACAATGGATGGCTTCTTATATTATTCGATCATATTTAGTCCCTACAATAGGTGTGCATTGCACTCACATAAGACACATCGATGCTACCAAACATTTCCTAATTGTTCATGCATATAGTGCACACTTATCTCTTCTCAACTTCAATCTCACTATAATATCTTACTATCATCATAATTTTTACCCTCTCTACCCAAAAAATCCATTACATATTTATACATTGATACTAGGTCTTATCCTGTTAAAAAATGGACCAAAAGGTCTAACTACTTCTAACTAATTTTTTTCTTCTTCACGTGTTGACTCCTAAAAATGTACTAATGGTCTTCCTTTCCTCTGCATGTGCTACTCCTTAGCATAATTTTCATGTGGTTTTCTCCTGCACGATTCCCAAAAATTGTGCCAAAATGACCTGCTCCAATAGGCCCACAATACTCACCTGTGGCTCGTCTCGAGCCACTTCAGGCTTTCTTCTAGGTCTCCATGAACTTATGAAACATTTCCCTTGTAGTTTTGATCTTTTCCCTTGATTTGTTTTCCTGATGTGCAATTCTGTTGATTTTTCGACACTTTCTTGTACTGTTTGCTTGACCATGCCCTACACAGCTGCTAGTTCTATTGTCACCTTGTATTCTTCCTCCTACATCATTTCAATTTTTTGTACACAATCCTATTGCTCCACCCTCATCTGGTTCATCTCTAAGTATAATTTTCTATTTTATACTATTGCTTCCATCTTTTCTGTTGGTGGTAAGGTGCTCATCACTTCCTTAAACTTATGCGCCTTGTCCTCCACAACTTGTAGCTTCTGCCCAATTTCATGTAGCTCAGCATCTTCTGTCAGCTCATTCCATACTTTCATGATTTCTACGTATAGTTTGGCACACTTACCTTCCAGAATTATGAATTTCTCTATGATTGATGTCACCATTTTCTCCCTTTGATCTCTTTCCTCCAGTGGAATGATCGGTGTCTGGCATGCTTCGAAATCACTAATCTTCATCTAAAATCCCTAAATGGCTTCACTAATATTTATTACATGTTCTTCTAAAGGGTGTCTACCTCCATATGCACTTTTGGAATATTACTATAGACCCTCTAAACTGCATATTTTAATATTTCTATCCTTTGTGCAACATCCTCCCTCTTCATACTAAGTTTATCATATTTTTCTTATAGCACATCATTATCTACAACTTCCTTAGTCAACTCCATTGACATTGACACTGCATGCAATTAAATTTCTTGTGTGACACTCATCTGCGAACCATGTAATACTTCTACGTGAAATTGAGATAACACCAAGTCGATATGACTAAGTTCGTTTTCATGCTCCTGTAACTTTTCCATATGTGTTTTGTCTCTTTTGTCACCTAAATGATAAAAACAGAGGTGCTTACAAGCTTAGTTGGGTTAGCTAAGCAAGACAACTATAAAGGAAAAGGGTTAGAGAAAGAAACATAACAGAACAAGCTAAGAATTAAACTAAGAAATAAAAGAACAACTAAACTATTGAGCATAAGGACATAAGAACAAAAAACCAATAAGACTCATGTCACTAATGGCAAGGATTATATTAATGAAAGAAAACACCAAGAAGAAAGAGGACTTTGGGTCTCTTCTTCCTCCAAGGGAGGGCTCTTGGACCCCCAAAACTAAGCTCTTCTTACAACTTTGAATGAAATGGTGAAAGAATCCCAAGCTAATCCACTCAAGAGGTGAGATGGATTGCCCAATGTAATGGTGCTAGTATACTCTTGATGAGAATAGAGGATTCCTCAAGAGAATAGCAACAACATAACCTTGCTAATGAATTCCTTGAAAATGAAGTGCACCCATGGCTTTGTTTTATAGCACCACTTTGAGGTATTGTGAAACCAACTTGTAGTGCGAAAAGAGGCAATTTAGGACATTTTTAGGTCTTTGACCAGCCACCCAGTCAGATTCAACCGAGATTTGGGTGTCAAATCAATTTGGAGGCTAAACCAGAAGTGGTTGGAAGGCCGAACGATCTCATAAATGCACCGTTCTAGAATCTGCATGAATTTTAGCAACCACAATCACGCATCGTGCGCTCGTGCGCTTTTCTTGCATTTCTGGATAGCGCATGTGCGTGTGCACCCTGTGTAGTCATAGCGTACTTTAATTTTATCACTGGTTGTATACTTTTGGACCTTTTGGAAATGATTTTATGGTAATTTTGGTCCATGGGTGACCTCATAACTATTTGATGATGTTGGATTCCTGTAACCATTTGGGGACAAAATTTCAGTGATAACAGATGCCTCCTGATGGATTAGGTTAGGAGCATACGTATAGCCGAAATTCATCAATGTTTCTTCTATAGAGAGTGTCATTGTAAGAGAGAGCGATAGTGAGAGTGTCAAAAGTTACCCATTGGAGGGAGAAGGGGACCTATAGGACCCAACCTTCCATAAGGTGTGTAAAAATAAATTGTGTACAAACGATGCAGGCATGCCCCATGCTCGTGTCATGTAACTCAAAAAAGAATGGCGTTGTACAGTAACGAAAACTGTGTGTTGATGTAGATCATTGCAGCTCCCTTAGGGGCAGTTTTGATAAAGGAAGAGGACAAGTCTAATGAGGAACATACTCTGAACAGTAGGAAAGGATACCTGTAAGAAGTATCACGGATGTTGTGGGCATTGATAGCCCAACCAAGTTTAGAGGTCTTTGGCGTATATAAGAAACAACTGCAATAGTCACAAAGTAAGACCCACCATAACATGAGAAAGTTGTGAAGTCGAATGTTACAAGGGTCAACGACAGCAGGGAGAAATTGTGGTTCTCCCTATGCTGTCTGAGACCTCTCATTGGAAAGGTAATGAGAGTCAAGATACTGTCACCCTTCTAGAAACTATGATGATGTCGACAAAAGGGAGACGCGACTCCAAGAAGTGAAGGGCTTCGTGAAATCTACTAGGTGAGGTGAGGAGTGGAGGAGGTACATGGACAAATTCAAGATGTGTGGAGATTCAATACTACCCTTGGTTGGGGGTATATGCGAAGTATAAGTGGCCGCAACCATTGAACGAGATCGAGTGTCAGGGGGACAACAAGACATGGGATAAGTTGTTCCAGAGGAGGGACAAAGTGAGAAAACTCAGAGGGAAGAGGTAAGTGGCCTGTGGGATACTCAGAGTATATGGACGATGTCAACAGGAGTAGATAATAAGGAGCACCCCAACCAAGGGTGACATGGGTTGTGTTTGCCAAAAAAGGGAAGAAGGTCGCCAAAGGTGACGACAAAAAGATATGTAAATGCTGGAAACAACAGATTTTTACAATTTACCAAATGAATAAAGAATAATTTGGGATGAGTGTACAAATACAGAAATGGGTGCTCCAATGTAATATGGTTGGGCCGGTTAGGGCGCAATTTACTTGGAGAATTGGTGGAGGTTGGGGGCCCCATGGGTGGGTTTTTATATGAGGTAGATGAAATGGAGGGAAATTTGCATATGGGAAAACTGATTGTGAATGAAATGGAGGGTTAATGATACTGTGGAGGCGTAGTCAAAATAGAACCTTGAAGATATAATCTGCGAGTCCATTGGGAAAGCTAGCAAAATGAGGAGGAGTATGTGGTTGATTCACGACATGATGTAAGACTATCGAGACTCCCATCCCTAAAGGGTTGAAAAACAACATGAGTGTCAAAGTGCCAAAGGGTGCTATGAATGGGACAACTCATGTGGGGGAGAGTGCTACCAGGTGATAGTACTCGAAATGTGATGGAGGTGTCGGTACTGCAGAGTCGGATGTGGGGATCCTAAAGGCAAATTTCAGAGGGTGTGACTAGAGATGCAATTGATATTCAAAGGGAATGATTACATGCCAGTGTTGATTATATACATGAAGGGCTTGTGATGATGTATGATGACCAAGTACCTGCACACATGAAAACCAAATACCGGACGTGAATAATATCTGAAGAGAATCAAAGATACAAGCATTTATTTGATAATTGTGAACATGAGCATGCGTACCTGGACGGGGTATGAAAAAAAGGGTGCCTCGGGGGCTAAGGAAAAAAAATGGCCTGGGGACTGTCTTGATGTAGATGATGGGATGTTGATCCTGTGGCTGAAGACGGATCGAAAAACGGACGCCCGGAGCTCCCGGAATGGTGTTTGGAAGTTTGGTGGAAAGGCCTATATATAGCTATAGGGCCGACATTGCCACCTCATTTGTACTTGCTGTCAGAGTGACTAGATGAGAGGTACTTAGAGGACATTTGGAGATTCCGGGAGAACAAGGCAACTGATTCAGGACCAATGAGCTTCAGGTTAGTAGTCTTATCGTCCTGCATAGAAGTAGGTTTTCAATTTGTGGGCAGGGCCTGTATGGAGGGTCGTATAGGGATTTTTATGGGTGTGGGCCCCCCAATGCACAAGAGATCTAGAAATATGTTCACACGAGTGCGCACCTATTATCTGGATATTTGCACATTGGTGTGCCCATAGGGGGGAAAAGGGTGCACATGGTATGCGTGCATGTTTGCTACACAGCTGCGCATGGGTGCGTGACTGTGTAGTGGACAGGCGCACTTTGATGCGTGCCTGTGTTTGTGATAGGGGCACATGGAGGCACCCCCATATGGTGGACAGGCGTGCATGCATGCGTGCCTATGGGATGAACATAGGCGCACATATGTGCGTGCCTGTGTGTTAAATGGTCGCGCCTTGGGGGCAAGGCTAATGGGTGCAAAACTTATCTTTTTTGAAGATTTTAATGTGTTTTTATGATCAATATGGATGATCTTGGACTGTATTATGTGGTTGCAGGAGATCATTTGCACAATGTCGGTCCATTGGTGAGAGTGGGAATGGTCACAACTGAGGGATGTCGTGGCTATTGAGGAGCCGGGGGTTCATGCCACTTTGGTAGCCTATGGGTTGATGAAGTTCTTTGAGTGCCCGTTGATATAGGCTCAAGAGTATCTTCTGCGATTTTTGATCTAGATGTGGAGTCTGGACCTGCACTGTTTTATGGTGTGGGGAGAGCAGCTCACCTTCACTGCGGTGGAGGATGTGTACTTTCTGACTGGGCTCCCTTTTCAGGGAACTCCCCTACCGACGAAGCTTGTCTTACCTGCGGACATGCAGTTAGCTACCTTGTGCCGAAGGTATTGTTCGAGGGAGAACTTCATGTCAGGCTCTGTAGTGAGTATCAGGGTGATGGATGCTTTAGTGCATCTCTGTGTAACAACGATGATTGTGAGGGTATATGGGTCCCTCACGACTCAACGGATCAATGGTGGTCAACTGAGGGTTATGGGGAGAGCACTAGCTAGAGAGCATTTTTCTTAGGGTTTGATGCTGCATGCTAATATGGTAGGGAAGCTAGATAGATGTCGGACAACAGACTCAGGGGACTTTGCCTTTGGGTCCACCTTGGTGACTTGGTTTTTGGAGAGGGTGTCGATGTTGCGCCCTATAGTTTTATTGGGTGCACCTAGTGCGCGAGAGCCGCGACTGAGGCAGCGGTTGATGATCTTGATTCACCACGGTGGTGGTGAGGGCGGCCATTTTTTCACGGCCAAGGTGACACAGGTGTGGCGGCAGATGCCATAGATAATACTACAGTATCCATACTTTGGTGTTGACTTCCAGGGTGATCCAGATATGGTGTTACCTCCAGGGGAGGTGTTTGATCACTGAGGTATGTTTGTGATTTTGATATGTTGATTTTTGAGATAGCATGATATGTGTATTATGTATAGATGTTGATACTATCATTTGGTTGTTTGTATGTGAAGATGTGGGATCTCGTGGGTGCGAGGTTGAGATGATGAGAGTGTCGGCTCACCAGGAGCTAGGGAGACCGTTGTGGGGAGGGCCGCAGGTAGGAGAGAGACATCGACATGAGGATGTTGAGGCGAGACTATCCAGTGACGAGAGAGCAGCTAGGAGACGTCATTTTGATGACCCTGGTGTCAGGCCATCGCATGCTCCTCCAGTGGAGGCTGGGAGAGATTTTAAGGATATTTGTTGCCTCTTAGAGGCGATGCTACAGGGCATGCCTGAGGGCATGTGGTCGCGCATCCAGGATGAGGGCATCTTGGAGAAGTGTGTGGTAGTTCCGCTGATGTGGCAGGCCATGGTGCGGTGAGCAGTAGTAGCAGGTGCTGTGATGACTGGGCAGTTACCTCCAGGTCTGGAGGGACCGATAATGGGTGGGGCACCACTGCCTGAAGGAGGGACAGGGGGTGGTACACTAGAGGCACCTTGAGTGTCACTCTATGTATTTTTTTATTTTGTATATAGGCTGGTGAGCCCATTTTGGTGTAGTGGCACCAGTTTTGTACCAAGGTGCTTCACTGGCCTATGGATTTTGTATACGATGTATTTTATGTGTATGTAAACATTTTGATGGCACTATGGACCGATTTATATATATATGAGCATACATTTTGGGGTCTTTGTGATGTTTACATGTGTTTTTTAATGTGTTGATGATGTCTAATCTATAAATGTTGTGACAAGCTCTTGATGGTTTATGTGTGTGTAGAGATATCTTGATGTGATACATGCCAATCAAGTATAATGTTAGCTAGGTTATCTATAATTTGATTCAATTGTCTTGGAATATGTGTAAATGTAATGAAATCAAACTGTCAAGATAAAATTCTAACTTGCAGGTATTTGTGAAAGAGGCAAGGATCGCGGACATGGTACACATTGTTGAGCTGGAGGACGACTAGTTGGGAGTCAAGAAAGATGCTAAGGTGATGAATATGATGATGATGGGCATCGACGAGGAGGCCAATGACGGCAGTGTACTCGGCTTGGTTGTTGGTTGCTGAACCCAAACATATGCCACTAGAGTGGAGAAGTTCATGTGAGGAGGAATAGACGGCCCAAGCTGCTGAAGAGATATTTTGTGTCCAACGATTGGTGCCATCGATGTAATCGATGTGGTAGGCCGGTGGAGGAAGCATCTGTCAATAACACAAATGATAGTTTAGATGTGAGGGATGGAAAAGAGTTTAAAAACACTATAAAAGAAATAACCTAATGTAGAATGGCTACACTTAGGCGTAAATTTTCTTTAAGTATAACCCGTTGATGGGTTCTTTGAGAGAGAGGCCTTCGGGGGAATCCAAGATGTAGGTGTCTTTGGTGAGGCAATGTTGGATGATGTAGGGGCCATTCCATAGTGACTTGAATTTTCCATGACCGAGGGTATCGTGAGCGATATCGTAAGAAAGGATGAGGTCACCTTCGTGAAATGAGCGAAGGTTGACATGGCTATCAAAGGTGGCCTTTGACCGTTTTTTGGCTACCTCATTGTTCTGTAATGAAGATCGGCGATCTTCATCCAGGGACTCTAAGTTTAGCAAACGCTGCTCCATTGGAGTAGTGTCGGGTAATATCTCAATTACGATGCGTAAGGTGGGAATTTCACACTCGATGGGAAGAGTGGCCTCAACCCCATGGACTAGATGAAATGGTGTGAAACCAGTGGTTGTTTTCACAGTCGTACGGTAAGCCCATAGCATGGAAAATAAAATATGATGCTAATTGGTCTTATGTATTGTTAACCATGTGTTGCAACATGGTCTTGAATACCTTGTTAACTGCTTTGACCTGTCCATTAGAATGAGGGTAATATGGTGAGGCAAACTCATCGTAGAATCCCAACCGTGATGAGTGTTCAACAAAAATATCATTCTTGAAATGTTTCCATGATCAGAAACTAGTTTGAGTGCTACTCCAAAGTGGGATATGACGTGATTAAAGAAAAAATGCGTTGCAGTGTCAGCGGTGTTGTTGAAGGTGGGCATGGATTCAGCCCATTTTGTGAAGTAATCGACTGTGATAATGATGTATTTGTGTACATTGTTGGATGGGGGGTTACAATTCATGAAGTTGATGCCCCATTTACAAAAGGGGCCTGCAGTAATGACTGGGTGGAGAAGAGCAGGTGGTGCTCATGCTTTGTTGGCGTAAAGATGACATTTATTGCTTCGTTTCATGGCATGGAAACAATTTAGGCCAAAAATAACCTACTCGGATGATTTTCTGAGCAGTGGAAATTCTTGAAAGATGGCCCTTGCATGCGCCGCTATGGAAGTCATTCAAGACTCTATCAGCCTCATCAATAGTCAAGCATCGACGAAGTATGGTGTCGACCCCTCGTCAATATAAGATATCTCCGATGAGGAGATAGCGGGGGGCCTGGTGGTGAATATGATGACAATCATCTCATGAGAGGTGGTTACCGAACTTTTGGGGTCAGAGGTAGATGAGGAGGTCGTCGTACCAAGGATCATCCGAAGTGATATAAAAGACATGTTCATCGGGGAAGTCAGTATTGATGGGGGTACTTGTAGTGTCAGAGGGGAAGGTTGTGACAAGTTCGGCGAGGACGAGAGATTTCTTTCTCTTGGGTGTTGAAAATTTGAGATCATATTCCTCAAGGATAATGATCCATCAGGAAAATTTGCCATTAATTTTCCAATGACTAAGCAAGTATTGCATAAGGTTGGAATCTGCTATGAATTTAGTTGCGCGAAGCAGAATGTAATGGTGCAGTTTCTGGATTGCGAGGATGACTGCAAGGGCTAGTTTCTCTTTGTGCTTATACTTCAAGGGTGGCCCTAAGAGGTTTTTACTAATGTAGTAAATAACATGCTCATGATCGTCATCGCTGATTTGAACAAGGACTCCTGCTACTGAGACAATTCACGCTAAGATGTAGAGGATATAGTCGTGATTATAGTCAGGTGAACTAATTAAAGGGACATTAGAGAGTGCCATTTTAAGATCATCGAACGCTTTTTGGGCATGTTCATCCCAGTGAAATGGGATGTCATGGCGTAATAAGCGAAGGAAATCGTGTGCTCGAGTGGCGTAGTCTAGGAAAAATTGCCATAGAAAGTTATATTTTCCTTGTAGGCTCTGGAGTTGGCATAAAGTCTGGGGGGGTGGAATTTCTGTGAAAGATTGTACTTTGAGGGGTTCCATAGTAATACCTCTTTCTGAAACGATGAATCCGAGGAGGCACCCAGTAGTGACACAGAACACACACTTGAGGGGGTTTAAGCAGATGTTGTACTGATGACACCATTGGAAGATGATCTGTAAATCATCAAGATGTTGGGTGTGTTTTTTGGATCGAGCTGTGAGATCGTCCAAGTATGCGAGGATGATATTAGCTAGATTGTGAAAAATGTATGTCATAGCCCATTGGAAAGTTGTACCAGGGTTCTTTAGGCCAAAAGGCATGACACGATATGCAAAAGTACCCCAAGGGGTGGTGAATGCGGTTTTGTATTGATCAGCTGGGTGGATTTGGATTTGATTATAGCCAGAGAAACCGTCCATGAAGGATAAAGCCTCGTGGCATGTGCAGTCATCGATAATTTGATCGATGAAAGGCGTTGGAAAGTTGTCTTTGGGACATGCGTGATTGAGATCACGAAAGTCCATGCAGACACAGATAGTGCCCTGTTTTTTGTTAACGGGTATAGGGTTGGAAACCCATGAGGTATAGGCGATGGGGTAGATGAACCCAATTTCACGTAATTTGTCAATATCGGCTTTAAAGGCTGCTTCTTTGGATGGGTGTAGAATTCGTTGTTTTTTAGGAACTGGAGTAATATCAGGCCAGGTGTCGATGCGATGTTCGACAATAGAGGGATCAAGGCCAGGCATCTTTGTGTATGACCAGGCAAAAATATCCTGATATTCTTGGAAGAGGGATTTATAGGCGGTGATTTCTTGAGGAGTGCATGCGGCACCAATGGTGATTTCCTCAACGACTCCATTTTTTATGGAAATATCGATTTTGATGGTCGGGGAAATGTTGGCCATGTTTCCTTCTTCAAAAGCATCAGGGGCAGGAATGGGGTTGTTGAACTAGTCGATATGCCTTGATGGGATAAAATCCTTGGTTTCGACTGCGTATATGGGGTGTTGGTTAGGAAGCGTGAAGGCTTCCTATGGAAAGAAGAGCGCTCTGTGGTGTAGCGCATCCCATGGGTAGTTGGGGGTGTTTAACTCTTCGAGTATGTCCTCGTCATAGTGGAATTGGCAAGAATACAAGGGATCTAAAAGAGTGATATCGATGACTATCATCATGTGGTTGTCCTTGGGTGATGAAGAAGCAGGGGGAATGACACAATGAGATTGTGATGGTTCACTCGACATAAACCAAATATCGAGGTATTGAGGAGTATCAGTGGTAGTTGGATGTAAAATTTCCATAGGGAAATGAATGGGAGAATTGGGGGTAAATCCTTGGATAAGTCATCCAAGAACCATAGAGGAATAGGGAGTGCCTCTGGTTCAGAAGAAATGATATGAAGAATCTCTAGTGATGAGGTCGATTCTGTAAGGGGCACAAGGGTTTGAATCAGGGTCGATTGGCGTTGCCTGTATTCGATGATCATAGGACATTGGTACATAAAATGATCTAAGGATTCACATAGAGAGCAAGGGAATATCATACGTTCATTGACTGAAGTCGTGACATAATGGATGTCAGTGATGTTTGGTAGGGATTATGTAGTTGGATTGGGTTCATGCTGGAAGATTTGGCGTACTGCGACTAATGTCTGTTGGAAGTGAGGTAGTGTTGGGCAATGGTGTGTATAATGGCCATATTTTGAACATATAGTGAAAGTGAATTTGGTTCAAAACCGTTTGCTACTTGAGTTAGGGGAGGTAGCAATAGTACTTGCTATACTGGCGGGTGATGATGGTGTTTGATTGAGTGGAATTAGGTTACGTAACTCGGGTAGAGATGGGAATTTGTTGTTTGGGTGTCCATATTTCTCACATAGCGCACAAGGAGGTTGGACACGCGGGGGAAGTGGAGTTGTGGGCTCCTTCTTCTTTCGCTTGCCCCCAGCTGTGGTAGGGAGGTTAGTGAGTGGGGGTGTAGAGGGTATGTTGGGAGTGAGTATGGGAATCATCATTGGGATTCCTTCTATTTGGGGGGGAAGGGATGGTTGAGGAACCATCTTTGGTGGATGTAAATAACAAACTTGAATTGCCAACACCATATTAGGGAGAGTAAGCATTGCGGGTACTTGGAAAGCCTGTACGCCTGGTGGAGGGTAGAAGAAGGGGATTTGAGTAATGGCTGGGGGAACTATATCCCAAACTGCGATATGGCCTTGGGGAGAGGTGAAATCGTGAACTAGTGGAGTCGACGAGTTCGTAGAAGGCTCATGAGGGAGGAGCTCTGTGACTAGTGGGACATCAGATATGATAGAAGCCTCCCTAGGAGGAAGGGTATCCTCTATGTCAGTTATGTTGGATGATACGATGCATACTTGATTGGAAGGATGAAGGAGCGGTGGTGCACCATGGTAAGTTCCTAACAATGATGGGTCTTTGAAAATCCCGGGACCCATTTTGATGAGTGGGTATGCGTCGTGATTTGTGTGGATGAGAGGGAGAATGTTATCGATGTTGGCAGAAGGGTTAGGCTCGTAATGTGAAACTTGGTCAATGGTAATGATCTCACCATTATGGGGGAACATCATTGTTCGAAAGACAGAAGAGGAAACTGCCTTCATAGCGTATATGTATCTACGATCGAACAAGATATTCTAATCGAGTGGGGCATCGATAACTTCAATGTTGATGAGAATGGTCTTTCCCCTGAGTTCTACAGGGACATTTTGGAAGAGCCCTTCGAAAGAAGATCGTCATCCGTCATAAGCTCTTAAGGTTATGGCAGATGGTATGAGTTCGGGGGAACCAAGTTTCTTCCATACAGACTTGGACATAATGCATGTGGATGCACCTTCATCGATGATGCACCTTCATCGATGATGCACCGATGAACTGTAATGTTCCAAATTTTACTGTGATTTGAAAAGCGATTAGAGCGGGAAGGCGAGGTTCTCTACTGTCAAGATGAAATGTGATGAGTTGAGTATCCACGGGGTTGACTACCCGCAAGGTGGAAATTAATGAGTTTCGTTGAGTGGGACAAGTTTGAAGGACTTCTAAGGTTGACATGGCAACTGGGGATTGTGCTAAGTCATCAACCAAACTGTAATTATGAGCTGCCCTAGCCTATGGGTTGTGGACATTCCTGCGCAATGGGATGCGAGGGATGCAAAGAGGTGTTTCGACATTAGGGAGAGGAATCACCAATGGGGGTCCCATTGGTGTTAGGATTGTTTTTGGGGGAATGGGAGGAGACTCAGCGAGTGCACGGTATTGATGACTATGTCTTTGCAGAAGGATTTCTTCCTCACTGGTGAGGAGGATAGTACAATATGCGGGATTGTTTGGATTGAGGTACTGTCCCAACTATGGTGGGGTAGGCTGTGTGTCCTGTTGGGTGTCTATCACACCCTGGTGTGGAATGGGATTCTACAACATGGCTAGGGGTGGTTTTTGCATGTATTGTTGTGGGGCCTACTGAGGGGCAGGTGGTGTTGGAGGATGTGGTACACTTCATGAGTCTTTCATCCATTTAAAATCAATGATTTTGGGGAAATGATGAGTATAATGAAAAAACTCACCACAAAGGGCACAAGGGAAGGTGGTTCTAATAGTATTATTATTTCTCCCTTGACGCCTATTGTTATTGCCCCCCCTGGGAGTTCTAATTCCCTTAGTTCTGGTTGCCCCTAGTAGGTTGGTTCTGTTGGGGGTGATTCCCACCTTGACCTGGGTTGCTATTGTTCCTGTTTTTTCCTTTATTTTTGGCATTATTCGACTGATGGGTTAGATTTTCTGTATTCAACTGTTCAAAATTTTGATATTGCTGAAGGGGAGAGGGTTGAACAAAATTCACCCCAGCATGAGGATGTGGGGGAGCCATGGGCTGTGGAAGACCAGGGAATGGAAAGTATGGATTCTATGGGACTTGTGATCTATAAGGTACATAGGAAGGCATGGTGCTTTCGCTAGTACTTAGAGTATAAGATGAGGTAGAGGGGGTGCCAGAACTTGTTTGGATAGGTGGGTGTATCGTAGGTGTCAATGGTGGCCCACTGATAGGTGGAGGAAGAGAAACAAGGTATGGTTGTTGATAAGGGGGTGGAGGGTAATAAGAAGTTCCCCCATATGCCGACGGATATTGAGGTGTGCCATACATTGGTGGTGTTTGGGGTTGTGGACTGTGGTGCATGGTATTACCAATCAATCTGTCTGCTGAGTGAGACATCCCAGGTTTGTCTTGGCCGAATGGCATGGGTTTTGGGAGATTAGAAAGTACTGTGTACAAGTACCCTGATTGTGAATAGATGAGGTCATAATGTTGAGCCTTATTGATGGATTCTTCTTCTAATTGAGGGAAGGTGGAAGCTACATCTTTACCAAGGAGAGAGATAAGTGATCTGAGAAACCACTCAAGACACTATTGTTTGGTGGTTTCAGCTTTGCACAAACTACGTTGTCTATGCCACTCGTGAATGTGATCAGCGATATGTGTGGCTGAGGTTTGTTTGAAATTAGAAAGTAGTTCAAGACCATTGTCATGGAGGATTGGTAATTGGAAGAAGGTCAAAAATGTTTTGGCCAAGGACTTGAAAGTCGCATGGGACCTCGATTTTTCATCTACATACCATTTGGCTGATGGGCCAATGAGTGTGTGCTGAAATAATCGTAGTCTGATGGAATCATCCATAATGTTGTTGGAAGAGCACCATAAGTGGAAAGTCATGACATGGTTGGCAGGGTCATCCCCTTCCTTTCCTTCAAACTTGGGAATGTCTAAAGGTAGTTTGGTAGGCATTGTAGGCCATGTGGGGTCATGCAATATAGGATCATTTGTGAGTTTTCTTAGATATGGTATGTTAAGAGAGGCCAAATATGGAATTTGGAGTGGTGGAAAAGGATTAGTTTTAGCCATGGTGTGAATGTTTTGTGAACCTGACCCTTGAGGGGGACTAGGTGGGTTGGTACTTCCCCCTTGAGAGGAAGTTGGCCCCCCACTTCCATATAAAGGAGAGTGAGTGGACGGTGGACCTTGGGAAGTGGACCCAAGTAACGTGGAACCAAGCAAAGTTGATCCTATGATAGTGGCACTCACAGGAGTGTGAGAAGGTGGGGTCGATGAGTTGGCAAGACTAGTAACTCCCCCTAAAATAGGAGGGAGGTTTACCAAGTGTCTGGAACGACGGGGGTTCTGTGGGTCCCCTATGATGTCCAAATATTTGAGTGGATGTGTGCGAATTGTGGTGAGAGTAATAAACAAGAGCTTTTTGTTGCAATTTTGTGAACTTTACATGATATATATCTAAATCAAAATGTAATCAGAAGTGCATCATACATACAATGTTTTGAAAAAGAAGCATATATGTGGAT
>CBVK0101373265.1:0-24517 GCA_900067695.1 Picea abies | reverse complement strand
AAACTATGTGAGTGATAAGTGACTTTTGTGTGTGAATGAGTGAAAGTGTGCCAATGTTTTAATGAATTAGGTGTCACCTTGCTACATGTGGACTTCACTTGGTCTTTACAAGTGTTGATTACCTAATTAACTAAATGACTTTGGTACAACCTTGCATAATTCAAATGTCCCTAAGAAGATAGCATGTGGACATGTGGGTCCTTTACTATTCCTTTAACTCCCTATTGTGATTTAATCTAAGAAAGCTTTGAAACTATCCTAGATTGTGATCATGTGGGCATGTATGGGCCCATTACAAAACCTTTAAACTTCCCTAGTGATTTAATCTAAGAAAGTAAATTTCAACACTATCCTATCTTTGTAGCATGTGGGCATGTATGGGCCCATTACAATCTTGAGATGTGTTTGAAAAATAAACTAAGAGGAGTCCCAAGGGGGCTGTTGTCCTCTCCTAAAGGTTTTATTCTTTTTAATGGAGATGAAATTGTCCTACAATCTTTTTTTGATTCTCAAGGTCGCTTGGAAGCACAAGAGAAGAGCATACTAAGTGATTGTTATCCAACTTTTGGTCCCAATGTAAGTTTTATGTGATTACAAATTATTCCAACTTATACTTTTAGTTAAAGCAAGCCATCCATGTGGCAAAATGAAAGCAAAAGAGGAAATAATGATTTTAAACCCCCTAAGTGCCTATGTGTTTTGACTAATCCCTTTATATGAAGAGGGAACTAAGTGTGGTGCAGATTACAATATGCATGAAATCACTTTTAAGAAGGCTAGGGGCCTTCCCCAAATCACAAACAAGCTTATAATGTGTATTTTTCTACATAGGTGCACAGGTCCCAGAGTAGACAGAGGCGCACTGAGCACCTGTGCGCAACCTGAAACAGTCTTTTAGGACTAGGTTCGCAGAACAACACTGTGATTTTGGCGCCCATGCACACGATGCACAACTGTGGCCCAATAAACCCGCGCACAAATGACAAATGGCAGTGAAGAAAATTCCAGATGGAATTCCCTCAATTTAGCTTTGAATTGGATGTTTTGTAGGTCGTCTTGGGTCGGTTAAGGTACCTGCAGGTTAAATAAACCAAAAGAAGAGCTAGAAAAACCCAAATGGGGTAGGAAATTGATACCTTTCCCCAGTGGAGTCACCAATCTGTTGCGCCTCTTTTGTCACCTAAATGAGAAAAACATAGGTGCTTACAAGCTTAGTTGGGTTAGCTAAGAAAGACAACTGTAAAGGAAAAGGGTTAGAGAAAGAAACATAAAAGAACAAGCTAAGAAATAAACTAAGAAATAAAAGAATAACTAAACTATTGAGCATAAGGACATACGAACAAAAAACCATTAAGACTCATGTCACCAATGGCAAGGATTATATTAGTGAAAGAAAACACCAAGAAGAAAGAGGACTTTGGGTCTCTTCTTCCTCCAAGGGAGGGTTCTTGGACCCCCACAACTAATCTCTTCTTACAACTTTGAATGAAATGGTGAAAGAATCCCAAGATAATCCACTCAAGAGGTGAGATGGATTGCCCAATGTAATGGTGCTAGTATACTCTTGATGAGAATAGAGGATTGCTCAAGAGAATAGCAGCAACATAAAATTGCTAATGAATTCCTTGAAAATGAAGTGCACCCATGGATTTGTTTTATAGCACCACTTTGAGGTATTGTGCAACCAACTTGTAGTTTGAAAAGAGGCTATTTAGGGCATTTTTAGGTCTTTGACCAACCACCCAGTCAAATTTAGCCGAGATTTGGGTGTCAAATCAACTTGGAAGATGAACCAGAAGTGGGTGGGAGGCTGACCAATCTTATAAATGCATTGTTCTCAGATGTGCATGGATTTTAGCAACCACAGTCGCACATCGTGTGCATGTGCACTTTTCCTACGTTTCTAGATAGCGCATGTGCACGCGCGCCCTTTGTATTCATAGCGCACTTTAATTTTATCACTAGTTGTATAGTTTTGGACCTTTTGGAAATTATTTTATGGTAATTTTGGTCCATGGGTGACCTCATAACTCTTTGACAAAGATGGATTCCCGTAACCATTTGCGGACAAAATTTCAGTGATAACAATATGGAACTATAAATCTCTTTCTACTATCTTCATCACCTAGAGCTCTCCTAAAGTTGCATATGGGTAAGATGTCATCGATTTCACCTCTATGGTCTTCACTGTACTCTCTGTATACTCTTGTTCTCCTATTCTAACTGACATTATCCTAGTCGTCTCCAAAATCTGTCGTAGTGCAAAAATTTGTGCTTGCACGTACGAGTGCCTTTATTCTTGCTTTTTTTGTTATAAATAATAGATGTGATCATTTAACCATAAACAATATAGCAATATTGTCACCCAACCATAGGTCGAAGCAACCCCCGAGCACCTTAACCTTGATAGAGAGTGATTCTGGAAGCAAACCGTAGGCCTAATAGCCAATAAATATAGTGTACCTCTCTCCAGAGCAAGAATACAGGGAAGAAATTCCAAACCATAACCAATATAAAGTCCAAGCCTAAACTGAGAATACAAATTGCAGTAGTTGCAACAACAGCTACTCTTCAGACTTGCGCACTTACCCAGTTTCTGTAGTGTGCACTTGTACATATATGTAGCTGTGAGCTGTGTGTACCAAATGAGATCTGGCTTCTTGTATTTATATTGTTTTTCCTGAGCTGTCTGGGCCAACTTCTCATTCCATAGGATAAACACTTAATATTAAATTTTTCCTTGAGCCAACTTGTCTTCTAGGGTTATGTTCAATACTTTAGGGTTTCTTCTTGCTTCCCAAAATATTCTATTCTCGTCAGGGTTACACGTGGAGGTAAATACCTCTTGCAGCTACCATAATATCAACACTCCCTCCTAGATATGGAGGTATTGAAGGAAATGGTCTTGAGCACAAAACCAGTAGCAACATCATAGCCATACAGACTATCTCATGATTAGATTACAAGCACCATCATCACTATATTCCGATAGCATCAACTGCATCATCTCTCGAATCCATACTCCATATGAGTATTCAAGCATGATGTTGAATAAGTCACTCACTCCACATAGTGATACAAGGACCATTCTTCTAATCCGTACATATGTCCTAGAAGAATGATTGTCCCAATAGATGCTAAAAGATACGCCATGGACTATAGAGACCATTCCTATAGGAATGTCAATCTAGGAATATTTTATAATCGAGTCATATGTATCATAGAGTTTCGTCCCAACCTATATGCCTTAGAAAATATTAATCATGAACCATTTTCATAATCAGGCAAAAATCTGTGCCTTAGAAAAATACTAGTCCATGACATGTCAACAAACTGTCAACCTGGACCATTCTCCATAGAGAGAATACCTATCCACCAGCAATTTGCTCTATCTGTACCATTCTCTGCCTGGAGAATGTCCTTCCACAAGCACACTAACTATCCATATAGTTGATAATCATTTCCAACACTACTGATAGTCTACATGGAAATCAGAACAATGTTATTCAATAGAACACATATGTGTTTATCCATAGTGTTATCACACTAAGTTGCCTTGGGTTTTTTAGCCCTTATTTTTAATTTTTTCAAGCCTTTAGATTTTAATTTTTGCTTTATTTTCTTAAGTGTGATTTACTTAGGCTACCTTGAATAAGTGAAGGTTTGAGTGTTGGCTCATTTTTTACCCTCACATAGATTTTTAGCCTAGGTTAATTTTCTTGGCTTATGTTTTGACTCACCTCATGACTTGACACCATGCCTAACTCAGCCCATGACCAGCGTGACTTGACATGTCACTCTTTCCACTCATACCTTCTTATCCTTACCATGTTGTCTCTATGTCCTATTGAAAGTGGTCAAATCATCTTTTGAAAAAGAGCACTTCCAACTCACTAGGAGTTTCCATAGCACACTCCTTGTCCTTTATTCCTTTCCATAATTCGTTATCACTTTTTTGAGGTCATGTATACCTTGTTTTTAGCACCATGGCTTGTTAAAATATGCAATCGAGGGTTTTATTTTAATGAGTTTGTTAACAGTTTTAAAAGATTTGAATGTTATCAAACTTGGTGCTAATGAAACTGCCAGTTCAGATGAATTGTAGACAGCGCTACGGGATTGGATGTTGACGTGGATTTGGAAGCTAAGGTGGTCATGGTGATCTCCAAACAATTTTAGAACTCCAAGTTTGCTACTCCTCCATGTATTATGTGGTTTCCATCCTCTGGATAGAAAATTCGGGTAATAACTGTTGCCTAGAGTTTTTGGTAGCGATTATCTCTACAAATCACTCTCTCCTTCATCCCTCTCCATTCATATTTTTCTCTCACACAAACCTGCAGTCATTACCACCCGATTTTCATTTTTCAAGACACCCATTCACCTTGTCCCTGAGAGTTGAGTGCCCAAGCAAACATTTATCCATGTGTGTGCACTGCGCCACCCAAAATTGTTGTTAAAACTTCGTTGCATTTCCCCTGCTTCCTCTACTATTCGGATTGGAATTTTTTTAACCCGGTTTTCAAATACCTTTTCAATGATTTCCTTCACCATATTGCTATTCTCTAGTTTGAGATATGTAAACATTAAGGGGAGGGAAATTGCAGCTCTTGCTTTCCAAAAGCCATCAAGAAGTGTGAGTGAAAGGAGAATCCTAGGATAAAGAGAAGCCATTGTTAATTGTCATCCTCCCAATGAAGTTTGCCTCTGTTTTCTCTCCTAGCCTTCACTACACCATAACCTTTTATCCATTTTCTTGACCCATGGAGACACCTCAGAAGAAGAAATATCACAACATATTTGAAAAAATCTAAACATACTTCCTTTAGGATCTTATGACATGATACTTTGCATGGATTGGTTGGAATCCCATAAATCCAAGTTATATTGTTACAATAAAAAATTAGAATGTGAAGATGAGGAAGGGGAGAAAATAACACTACAAAGAATTCAAAAACATGTCCCAGTGAGACAAATCTCGTCCCTTCAAGTGAAGAAGTATTGTAGAAAATGATGTCCTTTATATGCAATACAAGTATTGAACATTGTTGAGGATAGGGAAGCAAGTTTAGAGGACCACCCTATATTAAGAGAGTACAAATATGTGTTTCCAAAAGAGGTACCAGGTCTACCTACAAGAAGAGATATTTAGACTACATGGCATTCCTAAAGAAATCATATCAGACAGGGATAAAAAAATTTACTTTGAATTTTTGGAAATCTCTATTTGTTGGTTTTGAAAATAAATTTCTATTTAGTATAGCCTATCACCCTCAAACTAACAGAAAAAATATAAAGTGTAAACTAGGTTCTAGAGGACATGTTAAGGATGCATGTTATGCATCATCTCGGGAAGTGGGAAGACTACCTATCACTTGTAGAATTTGCTTGTAACAATGGCTATCATGAGTCATGGAATATGAGCGCTTTTGACGCTCTCTATGGTAGATAGTGCAACGTTACAATCAACTAGAATAAACAAGTAGAAAGAATAGCCCTTTGTCCAGAACTATTAAAAGAAATGGAAAATAAAATAGTTCAAAAAAAACAAAATCTAAAGATAGCTTAGGACAGGAAGAAGAGCTATGAAGACAAAAATATGACTCCTAGGAAGTTCAAAGTAGGGGATAATGTGTATTTTTGAAACAGACAAAGAAGAAGTTCCTTCAGAATGGGAACTTGTGTCAAGATGGCACCTCAGTTTGTGTCAAGATGGCACCTCAGTTTTGTGGACCCTTTGAAATTCTAGACAGAATGGGACCTATAGCATATAGAGTAGCACTTCCTTCCATAGTAAAAGCACACAATGTTTTCCATGTTTCATTATTGAAGAAATATGTGCATGATTCTAATCATATCATTGACTGATTTTTGATCCAAGTGGAACCATAAGGACATTTCCTACCAGAACCACAATGTATACTAGACAGGAAGTAGATTCCACTCAGGAACAAAACCATTGCCCAGATCAAGGTGCAGTGGAAACACTTTGCTCCAAATGAAGCTACATGGGATTTGGAGGATTCCATGAAATAGCCATTACCCATTTTTGTTCACTACGATACACAAAAACCGTAGAGGAAGGTAGAACACTAGGGCAGTGTTGATTTTAAGGGGGGGGTGATTGTAACACCCCTATTTCCCCATATTGTAAATATTATTATTATTGTGAACAAGACTATAGAAAGATTTGTCATGTGAATGTTGGACAAACAATGAACCCTGCTATAGAAGGTAATGCATATATTTTATTATTAAATAAATTTGAAATTGTGGCATGATTGTTGAAAGAGGGTTTCCATATAGATCATGATGCATGAGAGGGGATGATAAGGGAACTAGTAATGGTAAGATGACCCCTACGATGCTGGTACTTTGCTAGATATAAATGCATAGCCCCAGAATAGTATTCTGGCCCAAAAACAATTAATTACCACTCAGATTGGTAGTTGGGAAGTATTCCCTCAAGATTCAATGAGGGATATAGGTAGAGTACCATCTGTAGACTTCCTAATATAAACCATGAAATCTTATTGGGAAATGAAATAAAAGAAAGGAAAAACCATGGGTAGAGGGAAGAAGAGAGACACAAATGGGTCTGAGGACCAATGAAGAAGAGATAGTGTGTGAGGCTCTCTGGTTCTAAGGAAGAGAATTGAAAACTACACCATAACCTTTGATCCATTATATTGACCCATGAAGATACCTCAGAAGAAGAAATATCACAAGGGAGGAACTGTGGTCAGAATTGAACCCTCAAACATGCATTTATTTGATGCAGAGCCAATGGTTAGGGAAGTTTTCCAAAGGGTGGGTTTCCTCTCTTTCTACCAAAACATGAAGAGGGGGCATCCTGAAGTGGTAAGGAAATTTGCCTCACATTTTTATGGCCTTAAGACTAAGGTAGGAGATCTGGAGTTTGAAGTGTTTGAAGCTTCTATTGTAGCACCCATGAGGATTCCTATCACATGGGAGAGATGGTTTAAATCCATGACTTTGAATGTTGCCTTCTCCAAGGACTTCCTTAAGCCAGAGTATCAGACTGACAACCTGTCCAAAGGGATACCTAGAAGTCATATAGTTGAAGGTTTTGACAAGATGTTGAAGATCATCCAAAGATACTTCACATGTGAGGGGAGGCTTAATACATTATACCAGTACCATATAAGGCTTATGCTTCATTTTACTAGTAAAGATGAAATGAATATCCCTTTCTACCTGTCGAGGAGCATGGGGAAAATGTTTGATAGAGTCAAATCCAAATCCAAGGCTATGGACACTAGTGTCTTTCATTTTGTATTGATTAGAATGTTGGTTTTCGAAGAATTGAGAAAGAGGAACATTCCATGGGAAATATTCATTGTTTTTTCTCACATAAAGTTTAACATAGTATCCACTCCTCAGTCAAATATACAAATTCCTTTTCCATCCACTAGTATTTCTCCAGTAGGAACCAACAAGAAAAAAAAGGGCATGGCCCCTACCCAAGACCAAGATATCATCAAATAAGTTGAAGAAACAGAGAGGGAGGCTTATCATTATACACAGAGAGACATTTCACCCCCTATTGCACCAGAATTGGAAGAGGTCCCTTGATTTACTAAAGCCACAACCAAAAAAGGAAATATATTGCATTTCTCTTCTTCACCCTCAATAGCTAGCACAAAAGTCAAAAAACCTTTCACAAGATCATCAGCTCTTAATGAATTTTTTGAAGAACAAGTCCTAACAAAGTTTTCTATTCTAAAGAAGAAGAGAGATAAGGGCAAAGGCATTGAGAAGCCTGTTGTGGTGCTAGACAGAGCCCCTGTACAAAAGAAAGATGAAGGTGAAATCATGAAGAAGCCTATTGAGGTGATTAACATCAGCACCCCACCTAGAAATCATGCCTTTAAAATATTAATTAGACAGCTCAGGGAGGCTAGGAAGGAGGTTTCTCTCTTGAAATCAGAGGGTTTATCTGAAAGAATTTCCATGAAGGATATCTTGGATAATTACAGCAACGTTCTTGATTTGGCAAGAATTCCAGCTAGAAGAGATCTTCCTCTCCATAAACAGCTCAAGAACCTTTATAGGAAAAATAGAGACTTTTAGTCTCACAACAAAAAACTCAAGGAAGAGTTGCAACACTTCAAGGATGACATGGCTCAGAGGAATTTGAATGGGTTGGTTGAAGGTGCCATTGAAAAGGAGAAGCCAGTAGTGAAGAAAAGCACACCTCCAGTTGAGAATACTATCACTACAAAAGCAAAGCATGTTGCTATGCCAGAAGGAATTCCTCCTTCCAAAAGAAGGAGTGCTAGGTTGATGAAGTGATTGGGGGAATGCAAGCTCCATTTTTTACAATGGATTCTTTTTCCAAGGGTAAGTGATCGAGGAAGTATTATTTTTTCCACTTATACAGGATTTACATGCTCCTAATGAATTCAAGGTTTTTTGTGATTTTCAAAAGGTTAGTATCCTCATACAGAAAGAGCAAAAACATTATGTAGCATTGTGGTGCTACAAAATTGTCTATTTAGCATGTCCTTCCGGTTCCTACCTATAGTTATACCAAAACTCCTAAGACTGATGTAACGATGGCATTGTGAATTCCACAGGGTGCTACCAAATCCATTTTGACGTCAGGCGCTACAGATTATGCATGATGGTTGCAGTGTGGCACTACCAAATCATACACATGGATACACAGGATTGGAGCTACCAGATTATACACCGAGACCAAATTACACATAGAGATACACAGGCTCAGGCGCTACCAATTCTGCAAGCCTATTTTGGAGATTATGCTACGAAATCTGTAGAGTATTTTGTGAAGGTGCTACAAATGCTCTCTACCCATCACGCTATCGAATGACACTACGAACAGTTACCTGGAATCAAGGAGTTCAACTTATCATTCTTATGGGTGGTTGATGATGTGGATAATGGTTGATATCGTAGTTGGATGCATGATGACAACTTACAACCTCTGCAGGACACTTGGCATGGAAAGCGATGTGCATCAATTAAGACATCGTTAGTTAATAGTTTGTTGGATTAGTTGCCAACATTTTCCTTTTTTGTAGCATAGTTTTTAGTACAGTTGTTAGCTTTTAATACCTAATTTAAACAATCCTATGGGAGGAAGGCCAGTTCACACCTCTAGTTGTTTCCTTCCCTTTTTATTATAAATAAAAATTCTAAATGATTTGGTAGGCTCGAATGGTTGATATAGGCTCCCTTATTGTAATAGTTTGATGAAGCGTACTGGTTCTCTGGTTATGTACTTGATTTGAGACTTCCTGATTAATATAAGTCATATTTTCTTATTCCATCTTATGTCCTCTTATACTGAAGTGTTCATTATTGAATGATTCACATGGGATTGTTGTAGTTGTATTATTATGAATGTTTGATTATAGTACTATTATGATGTTCTTTAGTTTCCTTAGACTTTGAATTCAAGAAGATCTTGTGTTTGAGTTTTTCCTCCTTAGGTTGTTTGAATACCTGATGTCCATATCAAGCCTCTACATTTCCCTCACCAAAGTCTTCCATCTATTTAATTTTACTCCCACTCACTGACTGAAGTTGATAAAGACCTCAATTTCTTATGCATGCTATCCATATTTCTGAGTTAGAACATTATTATCTTGAGTCTTATCCATTTGACCATTTAAAAACTCATTTACATTTACATATTATCTGATGGGTGTTGGGCTTATCCTCTCTATAATCTAAGGGTGATTCCTAGTGCTAACATTCATGGCATCATTTTCGGGGAATGAATTGAAGACATTTCCTTGGGATTGAATGACAAAGCTTACGGATTTTGAAGGTGCATTAGAACTCGGTACATTAAATATTGCAGCTTGCACCTGGTGACTCCATTGTTTCATCTGTGGCCCATAAAGGCAGACACATGAGGTCAAATCCAAAACTACCTTTGGCTACACCTGAGGTTGACCTAGAAAAGTTAATCAAAAAGGGAAAAGCTTCTCAAGAGAGTTTTTCTGCTACTATACCAGGTATTTCTAGTCATTTTCCTAATTCCATTCTTAATACTCTAGTTGTTATATCAAGTAATCCTCCTTTACCTTCTGCTGAAGTTTCTAATAATTTGGATTTTGAAAATTTTCCTGTTGAATACTCCTCTTTTGATCCTGAATTGAAAGAAGAAAATCTTGAAATCCTTGCCTCTCTTGATATTGTGAAGTGGTTCAAACTTGAGAGTCTTGAATACTTTCCTACCTTGGGTTTTTCTACTCCCCCTCCTATCAATATTATTGTAACCAAAGAGGAGGAAACCTCATCTCCCTTGCAACCTATACCATCTTCTTCCCAGGCTCAACCTTCTGCTGTGAAAATTGAAATCCCTCCCTACATTCCTTTTTCTCCTAAGCTGCACACAGTCAAATCTCCTTCTCCTCCTTTCTCTCCTAGAGTTAAAAATCCAATGCCAGGTGCTAACCCTCCTAGAAATAGGATGGATTCCATAGTGGCTACTAGGTATGCTCCTCTTATCTTACCTCAGCCTATGAATGTTCTCCCTGCTGGAGATTACCTAAAATACATGCCCAAATTCATAGGAGAAGAAGACATAACTGATGAAGAACACCTTGCTACCTTCTACAGTTATGAATACAATCTAGACATTGAGAATGAGGATGTGTGGATGAGAATCTTTGTCCGTAGCCTTGATGGTGAGGCTAGGAAATGGTTTGGGGGTTTGTGTAATGTCCCCATTTTGGGACATTATAACTTTACAGAGTGTTGTGCCTACCAGAGTAGCTAGATAGGGGTGACAGAGAGTTCGGGAGATATTGAGGGGTTTTATTGGGCCCGACTTGCATCATTCATCATCAGGATCCATTCCGCACAACTTGGTTTTGGTTTCATTGCATTCTGAAGATTTCCATAATTTTGAGTTATTATGGGTCGTATCTTAATTAATTTCACTAAGAAGGTCATAATGGGCATAATACTTGGAGAAACCTCTTAGTGTAATAGCTCATTGGAATTGGGAAGAAGAGAACTATAGGATAAGATGATGAGAAGTGACTTTCAGTGGCTAGAGAAGCCATAAGGATGGATAAATCACTTTTTAGAGGTAAAATGATTAATTAATTAATTAATTTATTGATTTAATCAAGGAATAATAAAATAAAGTAAAAGTCACTTGGAGGGAAAAGGTCAACAATGAATTAGGGTTTCAGCAGTGAATTAGGGTTTTGGAAAGCTATACGAGAAGAGTCAGCGACCTAATTCCTTATTATGTAGATTATGACTTGTCATTGAGAAGAAGAGGTGCATCTCAGAAGAGATAGTTCAGTGGATTCCAAGAGGAAGACATGAGTTGGCTGATTTCGGTGTTGAGAGACACACCCTAGTCACTGGGCAGATCATTCAGGTCTTCCATCATTCTTCAGCAGTAAGGGCACATTCATCTAGAGTGAGGGCGCAACTTCTTAGAGGGTTTTTGGTCGACTTATCCCATCCAGAAAGAATTATGAGATTTCTCTCCTACCCATTTGAGAGGAAGGCAAGGCACATATTTTTCCTAGTTCCTCATCAGATTCTGATGGAGGAATCAACTGGGGTGCATTTTCCAGACATGGACGTGCGACACTTTTGGCGGATACATTTGGGGTTCCAGAGTGAGCATCAGGCCATATTAGGGAAACCCTTCCGACCCATTTCCCAGTAGACCAAAGCGGTCATTTTGAGACACATCTCATCCGATTCTGATGGTGGAATCACTAGGATGCATTTTTTCAGAGAAAGAGGGGCACATTCCCCCAGTGGGATCCATCCGGGGTCCAAAGTCACCAGCAGAAGGGTTCGACAGTTGCCAGTACTGAGGACTAGAGTAGGGCACATCATTTGGGACAATTTCCATGCCATTCCGAGAAGTACAACTCCTACGATGAACATTCTAGACATCCAACAGTTACCATCAAAGCTGCCATAGTCCCAACGCATCCATTGATTCCATAGTGCTCCCATATTCTGGGTATTATCTTTTAGTTGCTTATTTGTATTCCGGCTAATATCCTTTGTCTGTTGATATAGTCGAGTATTGTCAATTTATTCATCCGCATTTGACCATTTTGTAATCCACATAGATATCATAATATAAACTTTGCATTCCTTTGTCGCATTTGTTATTTGCATGATCATTTATATGTTGTAAATGATTAGTGTCCTACACACACATGATCATTTGTTATCACTATAATGTCCTACACACACATTAGCATCGTTTCCTAGACTAGCCTAGTCAGGAACATTAGAGTGGTATCAGAGCTGGTTTTCCTGCCACCCTAAGGGGAAAATCAAATAAGGATCTAGATACATCATTACCAATGAGTGGATTGACAAGAGAATAGATGGATCCTACACCTATTAGATGCAGGGAGCATTTCTATAGTTGCAAAGTGCCTTGGAAGCCAAATCACAGATGTAGGGGTAAAGGGAAGGTGCACATTGTTGAGGTGCACTATGACAGGGAGGATGAGGAGATGCATGTGAATGCAACCATATATGCCTATTTGGAGTGGTCTAATAAGGCTAGTGACTCTTGCGCATCTGAGGGATAGTTGTATGGACAGGATGATAGTGCATATCCTTCATCTTCCCCATCAGGTAATGTTGAGGATTCAACACTTCAGCATAGTGGTGACACTTGTGAGGATTCATATGTGTTGGCACTTAGACACGATGAGATTAGGAGGTTGGATGACCTACCAGTGGGTGTAGACATGGCTTCCAGGAAGTCATGTATGGAGAATGATGAGCTTACTATGATGAGTGAGCCACATTTTTCATCTTCTCAGTCACCTATTCTATCCATGACACATGAGGATATAAGTGGCATTCCTGATATGGTAAAGGAGCCTTGTGTGGGGATTGTACATAAGGAACATATGGATTTGCAGACTGAGGAGGAGAGGTATGGCTTGGAGATAGTTGACCTTACACATACCTATCAATATGAGGAGAGTGAATCACCACTCTTGAAGATTCCATTGATGGACCAGGTTGTGGAGACCGATAGCTTGTTAGGACACTTACTCCCATGCTCAATCTACAGTGATGAGGATGCACTCCTTATTGGTTGGAATGATCATAGCATGTGTCTGGACACATCTGTATGGGATCAAGGTGCATATGATATTAGCAGGGTGAGTGCATAGGAAGATACAACTACCCATATAGGATATGGTGTGATTTAGATATGAGTCACAGTTGGTGATGGCTTGTAGTGGCATACAAGAGGACTTAGTAGCACAGGGGACAATGGGCAGTTTAGTGCCTCATATTTTGAGGAGTGTGTTGTTAGGGATTCCGTTGTTGACACTAGCGGTGAGAGGCATGAGGTATCACCTCAATGGGATTGTGACCAGGAGTCATGACACTTGGTAGGACAATTAAGAGTCTTTGAGGACATGATCATGGTAGCCACTAGATGCATTGATGATACACATGCATTGGTGGCAGGTTATTGTTGGAGGGCCTCGATGGCACAAGATAGTTCATATGGGGTACTTGTCATTGATGACTTCCATACACTCAGGGAGAGAATCATTGTGATGAGGGCCAACTACCAACAATTGTTGAGGGATAGGGATTACCTATTGGAGGTTGGCGAGATGTATCACAGGGCACTGAGGGAGCAGGAGGTTGAGGTGGACCGAATCACTCATGAATTGGTGAGCACATGTATATTCTCAGAAGGCACACAAACAACCCTTCAAGAATCAAAGTCCAAATCAGAGGAGCTCCTTAAGGAAATTAAATAGAGATCCACTACATCTATTTCAATAGAGAGTCAGATATATCCCTCAGCCACATTGCGAGAGGATGTTGGTGATTTAACAATGGAGCACCAATTGAGGGAGGAGCATGAGGAGTACCCAGGATCCCTGATGAGTATGGAGAGATATGATCTAGAGATACATGAGGATGTCCATAGGTCACAGGGACCACCCTTCATGAGGGGTGTTGAAATAGTTGAGCACACACGTACACATGGGGATTCCAAAGCTAGGGGCAGTTATGAGGCAACTTTCATTTGTGTTCTGGGATTGGTTGACCTTCATGTAGAGGATGACCCCGTAGTACACCCAGGATCCAGGATGTTGCAGGTGTATATAGGAGATCACATGAGTATGCAGGGGCACACAGTGATGAGTGGTAGTTCACAGAGACATATAGATTTGTACAGTGGGTTCAGGGTGACGCACTGGATTGCAAGGAGTAGATGTACTTAGTAGAGCGTGGAGATTCCTCTCCCTTGTAGCAGTATACAGATCTAGGATATCACCTTCACTGTAGCAACAATTGCAAGAGTGATGATGGATGGAGAATGATTGACCCGTAGTTGGTGGAGGTACCTACCGTTGTACCCAGTGGTTGGTGTTCAATGATGAGTACATGTGATTATTTACCATGGGTGACAATGGATGAACTTTTGGTTAAGTCTTTTGGATTGACCAAAGCATATGATACTTTCAAGTTATATAGTTGGTTGCAGATATTTATGATAGCCTTTCTCAATACTTTCATCATTGACAGTAGCACAGGGGGAGCTAGACAGTAGCAGGGGACATGGAGAGTCGGTAGGCCGAGACCACTTGACATGAGTGTCTTGATTGCATTCATCAGGATAGGGGTGGATCATTAGGGGTAGATAGTTGAGGCCATGGGTGTGATGGGGAGTATCCTAGGCCATAGGACAGAGGATATCTTAGATATTGCTACATATTCATACTGTCATTGGGATGATGGTGGAGTGCTTTTGACAGTTACCAGTAGGGCACACCAGCAATTAGTGGGGATTGGAAGTGATGAACTTCCAAATTTGACATGGGATCTGGGAGTCCATTTGGTCAATAGTTTGTTTCATCTTATGAGGATCTAGGAGTGGAGGGTCCAGTATGGATACTTTGAGTAGATAGTCATGATCAGAGTAGAGAATCATCGACATGATGTTTCATGTCAGAGACTAGCATGGGACTCTGGGATTACAGGACCGAAAATTTCATTGACTGATGGAGAAGAGCGAATGCTTGCAGGGGGGAGTCACTTTGATTTTCCATTTAGTTTCAGTATTGGGGAGAGGATGTCACTGACTGGTGATTCGTTGAGGTCTTGTAGTACCTCACTATGGCAGTAGCATGTTTAGTCAGTGGGGGTTGTGTTGAGTTTGGTATGGTTTGGTAGGATAGACCCATTTCGGGTTGAGGCCATGTGTTATTTGCAGGAGACTCATGGTGTTGATATGTTATAGAACTATACTCCACATGACATTGTAGTTGACATTATGATATGGGATCCAAGGATTGGAGTTCTTGGTAGTTCAGCGTTTGATGGATTTGAGTTTCGAGTAGAGTGGTTACTCAGGGAGTTGACTGAGATTCCTCGGCCATTGATCATTCTACTCATCAAGAGAATGTGGGTGTCATGCATGGTGATAACTTGGAGATACCACACCTTGAGGGGCGTTTACCTTGTGTCACAGAGGTGGATATGGGACCCTGGTATCATATGTAGTTGGATTCAGTTATTGCTTGAGGACAAGCAATATTCCGGCAGGGAGGACTGTAATGTCCCCATTTTGGGACATTATAACTTTACATAGTGTTGTGCCTACCAGAGTATCCAGATAGGGGTGACAGAGAGTTTGGGAGATATTGAGGGATTTTATTGGGCTCGACTTGCATCATTCATCATCAGGATCCATTCCGCACAGCTTGGTTTTGGTTTCATTTCACTCCGACGATTTCCGTAATTTTGAGTTATTATGGATCATATCTTAATTAATTTCACTAAGAAGGTCATAATGGGCATATTACTTGGAGAAACCTCTTAGTGTAATATCTCATCAGAATCGGGAAGAAGAGAACTACAGGATAATATTATGAGAAGTGACTTTCAGTGGCCGAAGAGGCCATAGGGATGGATAAATCACTTTTTAGAGGTAAAATGATTAATTAATTAATTAATTAAGTGATTTAATCAAGGAATAATAAAATAAATTAAAAGTCACTTGGAGGGAAAAGGTCAACAATGAGTTAGGGTTTCAGTAGTGAATTAGGGTTTTGGAAAGCTATAAGAGAAGAGTCAGTGACCTAATTCCTCATTATGCAGATTATGACTTGTCATTGAGGAGAAGAGGCACATCTCAGGAGAGATAGTTCAGTGGATTCTAGGAGGAAGACACCATTTGGCTGATTTTGGTGTTGATAGACACACCCTAGTCACTGAGCAGATCATTCAGGTCTTCCATCATTCTTCAGCAGCAGTTACACAGTGTTCAGCAGTAAGGGTGCATTTATCCAATGTGAGGGTGCAGCTTCTGAGAGGGTTTTTGGTTGACTTATCCCATCCAGGGAGAATTCCTATATTTCCCTCCAATTCATTTGAGAGGAAGTCAAGGTGCATATTTTCCCTGGTTCCTCATTAGATTTCGATGGAGGAATCAACTCGGGCACATTTTCCAGACTTGGACATGTGACGCTTTTGGAGGATACATTTGGGGTTCCAAAGCGAGCATCATGCCATATACATGAAAACCCTTTCGACCCATTTCCTAGTATACCAAGGCGGTAATTTTGAGACACATCTCATCCGACAACGGTGGAATCACTAGGACACATTTTTCTAGAGAAAGAGGGGTGCATTCCCCCAGCGGGATCCATCCAAGGTCCAAAGACACCAACATAAGGGTCTGACAGTTACCAGTACTGAGGACTAGAGAAGGGCACATCATTTGGGACAGTTTCCATGCCATTCTGAGAAGTACAACTCCCAGGGCGAACTTTCTAGACTTCCAGCAGTTACCATCAAAACTGCCATAGTCCCAATGCATCCATTGATTCTGCAGTGCTCCCATATTCCAGGTATTATCTTTTAGTTTCTTATTTGTATTCTAGCTAAGATCCTTTGTCTGTTGATATAGTCAAGTATTGTCAGTTTATTCATCTGCATTCGACCATTTTGTAATCCATAGAGATATCATAATATAAACTTTGCAGTCCTTTGTCGCATTTGTTATTTGCATGATCATTTATATGATGTAAATGATTAATCCTACACACACATTAGTAATGTTTCCTAGAAAAGCCAAGTCAGGAACATTATAGTTTGACTCCTGGATCCATTGCCGGGATTGAGGCTTTAGATGATGCCTTCTTGAGATAGTGGGGGGATAAAAAATATTTTTTGTATTATATTACAGAATTTGGATCCTTAAAGAGGAAAGAGGGAGAATTTGTCTCCGATTTCTCTAAAAGATTCAAAAAAATGTACAATAAGATCCCTATTGAGATAAATCCTATAGAAACCTCTACCAAGATCACCAATGCCAGTGATTTTGACCTTGAGTTTTGGCTTCTACTGAGAGAAAGAAGATCTACCTCCTTAGCTCATATGAAAGATGCAACCTTGGACGTAGAATCTAATATAGTGGCATCTAACAAACTTAGGGGAAAATATGATAGGGAAAAGAGAAAAAATAGAGTTGAAGCGTCAACCTCAGATTCCTCTGTTATCCATCCTCAAGTTGATGAACTTACCAAATTAGTAAAATATTTTTTCTACTGAGATGGAGAAGATAAAAATTTAAGGAAAACAGACCTATAGGAATACGCAAAATGTTGATAACAGAGGTAACTTCTGAAGACCAAATAATTCTCCTCATATCCTTCCAAGAGATCCAAGAAGTATATAGGAATGATCAAAAGGTCCAAACTCCTTTACAAAACAACCTTGTTATTGATGAAGAAGGAGAGGATGAAGAAACCGATCGTGAGATCCATTTCCTAGGTGACACCTCTTCATCCCCTCACTTGACCCAAGCTGCATTTGAGGAATCCCTGATGGATAATCAAATAAATGAATTGAGTAAGGGAGAGAAGGCAAAATAAAATCCTAATAGATATAATTTGAGATCCAAAAAGAAATAGGTAAAGATTGATACTTCTAATCAACCCACAAAAATAGAAAATTCAGCCAAAATTGTGCCAGTTGGCAGCAAAGAAAAATATGTACAAAGACCTCAATATTTGGTCAAGAACCCTACCCCAGAAGTCAAAGAGATTCTGAAATATCCATCTTCCTTCAACTTTGAAAGTGAGATCCAAAAAATCAAAATCCCTGTACCTTTTTTGGAGTTGATAAAAAATAAATAATTTAAAAAATATCTTTCGAAAATGTTATATCCTGAAACCTCCTTCATTTCCACTGATTCAGTCAATATTCAAGATGAAAAGCCAACAGTAATCTTAGGACCTTTGATAAAAGATAGAGATGATTCATCCCCTCCCTTATATACATCACTAAACATTCATGATAAGGTGTTGCATAATTTCTTGATGGACTCAGAGGCATCTCACATTCTCATGCCAAAACCAGTAATGGATGAACTTGGATTAGAAATCACAAAAACTCACCATGACTTATATTCTTTTGAATCTAGGAAATTGAAGTGACTTGGGGTCATCAAAGATCTAGTTGTGACCTTGTTTCATTTTCCCATGAAAAGTGTGGTCGTGGATATTGTGGTGGTTGATCTTCCCCCCAAGTTTGGTATGATCTTGTCAAGATCTTGGATAAAAATACTAGGGGGAACCTTGCAGATGGACCTTACATATGCTACCATTCCTGTGTTTGGGGGGGAGCATAAAAGACTTTACGGGGAAGATCAGTTGGCTTACATTACTAGTGATGAAGAAAACCCCACCAACCATCCTATTTTTGCACTTGATACTGATTTGGGATCCAGTATATTGTGGCTTACTAATGCTCTTGAACCTCCTCTTGAAATTAGAAAACGGTCCATTACTTTTTTTGAAGATTCTCCTCCAACTACCTCTATTTGGAAGATGTTCTTTGATGGAGCCTCTTCTAAGGAAGGTGTTGGTGCTAGAGTGGTCTTTGTTTCACCTACTCGAGAGACCATATCTTTGTCCTACAAACTAGAGTTTGAAACTAACAACAATGTGGCAGAGTATGAAGCTCTTGTTTTAGGTTTAAGGGCCACAAAAGACATGGGGATTGAAGGGATATTAGGGTTTGGGGATGCTGAATTAATTTTCCATCAGATCAAAAATATATATCAAGATAAGCACCTTAGGCTAAGGACTTATAGAAATCAGGTTTGGGATCTTGTTGATAGTTTCTTCTTAGCTTTCAATATTTCATTTATCCCAAGGGAGGATAACACCATGGCTAATTCTTTGGCTATTTTAGCAAGTAATTTTAGAGTCCCTTTGCCACCTAAACTCAAGTATGATGTAGAAGTGAAATATAGACCCTTTATACCTGACAATGTCAAGCATTGGAAGGTGTTTGAGGATGATCTTGAGATAAAAAGATTTCTTGAGACTGTTGATGAGTTTTATGCATTACATATTGATCAAGATCATGATTCTGAAAGTAACCCTCATGCTGATGTTTTTCTAAATAAAATTGTTAATCATCATATTGTTCAATTCCCTAGTAACCATATTCCAAAAGGACTAGTTCCTTTGGAAATATTTTTTGACATGAATGATGTGGTTGTTAAGTTTAAAGGTTCAACTGATGATGTTTATGTAATTTAATGCAATGTGGCTACATAGAAGGATCCAAAATATGTCAAGTTGTCTAGCATATTCTCAAGGGAACAAATGGTTGAATATGTTGATTTGTTAAAAGAGTTTGTTGATGTGTTTTCCTGGACATATGAATATCTCAGAACATATGACACAAACATCATAGAACATAATATCCCTTTGAAGGAAGAGACCAAGCCATTTAGATAGAAGTTGAGACAAATAAATACTATGATGCTTCCTATTATGGAAAAAGAGGTTAAAAATCCTTTGGATGCCAAGATTATCATTCCTTTGAGATATTCTAAATGGGTGGCCAACTTGGTCCCAGTGAGAAAGAAGAATGGAGAAATCAGACTTTGTGTTGATTTCAGAAATTTGAATAGAAGCTCTAAGAAAGATAATTACCCTACTGGCCCTTTACCAAGTTTTGAGGATCCTTGGTTATGTTTGACCTAGTTTTGGGACTTCGATAGGCTGTCGAAGGTGGAGCGCAAGTTGAAGCAGAGATCATGGGATCTCGGCCTCTTTTTAGGGATTTTTGTGTTTTGGGCTTATGTAATAGATATGGGAATGTCGGCCCATGGGTTTACCCATGTTTAGTCCCTTTTTGTAATGCATAAATAGAAATCTAGGTGATGTAGGAGGTAAGTTCAATCTATGTGATCGAAGAGAGGCTAGAAACTGTGCTAAGTGCAACTTGTAAGTGATTTGTGCATGCTATGTTGAGAACTTGTAGAGCTAAGTGCAAGTGATTGTAAGAGATTGTGAAGAGTCTTTGTGCTGTAACTCAGATAAGGAGGATCTAGCGGAGTGTGCTCAGATCTCTTGTCCTCTGCAGAGCAATATATCATGGATCTATGCATGTAGAAGATTGACAGAAATAAATAAAGAAGAAGAGTTGGTGGACGTAGTCCCAGGGTGGGGGTGAACCATGTATATCCGTGTTGTGGTTGTTTTGTGCTTTATTGTTGTTCTCTTGTTTATATGGTTAAATGCTTAGTTCATTGATGTATGCTTGAAGAATCTAATATAGTAGCTTAGTGTTGAATAATGTTAATGAATGCTAGATCTTATATATGTTGGTATGCTTAGTGCTTGAATCTATTGGATTTGTGTGAATACTGCATTGATCTATTGTTAGGGTTTAGTTGCGTTGTAAACTAAGATTGAATATTAATGAACTATAACTGCTAAGTGCTCTATTAAGGTGTTACAATAACATATCTGTGTCCCAGCTAAGGTTGCAGACATCTGAGTCCTGCAACCACCCCTGCCTCTACCTTAGGTGAGACTTCATCTAGTTCGCAGGTGTTTCCAAAGGGGCTGGTCGTTAGGGTTTTGTTGGTGCGCTATTGTAAGAGTTGAACCCTGGGTCTACCCCTGTGCCAACAAATGGTTCTATTTCCGAGACTAAAACTACTATTGTTGGGAACTGAAGGAGAGAAAGATTTGTGTGTAGATCTGTTGCCCTAGTGTGCAACATTCTACTTGACCTGTGAAGCTTTGTGCCAAGAAGAAAAGTCAGATCTAAAGAAAAGAGGTAAGACCTGAAAGATTTGTTCTCTGATAAAATTAAAGTAAGAAGTTTTGGTTAAAGAGATAATATCTTAAATATTTGTGCTCTGATAAAGGTAAGAACAGTGAAAGGTTTTGATTGAAAAGGTAAGATAAGTGGAAATTTTTGTTTCAAAAGTATGGATCTAGGTATGTTTGATAAATTTTGTCCTAGCTTGAAAAGTAGGGCACAGTTAGATGAAAGAAGGCTTGATATGAGTAGATCTGACAAAAATAGTGAAAGATATGTTATTCCTATGCAAAAAAAGAATGTTTGGACTAACAAATGGATGCAGGACCCTATAAAGAATTTTTTGCAGGTTAGATACTATGATCCTAGTGTGCAGTATAGGAAAGGATGGGGATCATTTCAAAGAAAAATAAGACTAACCCTTTGTTATAGTTGTAGAATACTGATACATCTTACAAAGGAATGCCCTAGTAGAAGACCTAATTGTCTGTGTTGTAAAGCCACAGATCATGAAGTTTTAGATTGCCCTAGAATGATTGCTAAACTTGAAAGCATGAATATGAGGCAAGAAAAACCTAAGGGAGGTCAATAAAATGAGACCATGGTAGAACCCCAGAAAGAATCAGAGAATGTATTTCTACAAATGAAAGAAACCCTAAATCATCACAGAAATACCAACTTATCAGAGATCTTCCAAGAAAAAGAATGCATAGAAGCAAGAATAGGAGACTTCAACATTGACTATGTTATGGATGAAGAAACACAGGTAAATATCATGATAGAAAGAACTTGGGAAACTTTAGGAAAGCCTTCTATGATTCCTTCATTGGGAGGAATAGGATTATTTAGAGGAAAGATGATAACCCTATGTGGAAGACTCACCTAGATATCTATGAGTGCTCATGGAACCTCGACAAAGGAAGATTTTGAGATTGTTAAATTTATTGAGAACAATGCCCCATTTTCTATATTACTAAGAAAACCTTGGATTGAAATGGATCGGGTCAGAAGGAAAGAAGAAGAAGTCTTAGAGAAGAAGAAGCAAGAATTAAAAGATTTTATGACTAGGAGGATAGCATACTTGATTGAAGAATGGAAGAACATTGAAGCTACTTAGAACCAGAAACTTGGATGTCAAAGTTGAAAGAACACAAGAAGACTCACAGACGAGTAGAACACCTACCCCAAGAGAAGACATATTACTCTCTGACCCCATGAAAGGATCTCAACAACATGAAGTTACTATGCCAAAAGGAGATAAGAATCAGAATGGAAAGAGGAATACTGAGACGAAGATCACTGAGAAGAAGGCTAGAAAGATCAGTAAGAAGAGATCAAAGATAGAAATGTTATAGAAGGTTCCATAGGGGAATTCACAGAAGGAAGGTTTGCAAGACTGAAACTTCGTCGGGATATCAGAACATCACAACATGGCACTTCACCATGGCGAAGTGATATAGTCGTTGAAAGCATTATAACCATTAGTTCGACGACCCGAATGGTTAGAACGATAGTAATGGCCTGAAGACTCACCATCAGACCATTGGTACCATGCCGCAATGGATAGAACCACATTTATGAAGGACTCTCATCCATAGGATAGATCCATTACATCGTGCCTACTTAGTCCGTCGATTGTTTCACCAAGAACACTTTTGTGAATTGTATCCAAGCCAACTCATTGCTACTGCGTTGTGTTTATTGAGATCAACACTTATTCCATTGCCTTGCACACTCATTCATCCACCCGAGTTATCTGATCTAAGCATGTATGTCGAACGAACTCATAGCCATAGAAAAAGTCATCGAAGAAGTTCTCATTGATCTCATGGATGAAAAAGGTAATGTCCGTAGGTATTCAAGAGTCATCAACGAGAGGAGTGCAAGACTCTTCATCGACTACTCGTGGATCTGGACCGTCTCGACCGGAAACATAGAAGAGAACCAAGCACCAAGATGACCTGGCAAATTCGAAGCTAATCATGACCATCCTACCTGACTACATCCCACCTCTGGCTGGTGTGGTGAGTCCTGACAGTGTCTCAAGAGACTTTGATTATACCTTGGTTACTGTGTACCTCCCAAAGGGGATACGTTTAGTTAGAGCATAGCAGGATAAGATCACAACGTTGAAGTTCAGTGACTTCAACCTAGGAGACCGCAAGAACCATAGTATTCTCACTCCTTACAAATACTTGACCAGCGTGAAGGGGAAGAACTCAAAAATAAGCCTCCATCCATGGACTATGAACCTCACGCAATCCACTCTCTTGAATGTAATGAAGATTCTGCACTTTGGAAGACACCAGAAGGTTAACGTGTGTGTTAAGCTCCTACTCTCATGTTACCATGGTGGCTACCTATGGCTAGACCGATGCATCACAGTCGATCCGACGTTGATCCATAGGATTAACAGATTGAGCATGCAGGGACCTGACCCGCAGGACTTCTACCCAGGGAAGGCTACAGATCGCGCATTGGCACAAAATATCAAAGACACATATGGCGATGTAGAAAATTGAATGTGAGGCTACAAGGTAGCTTCCATCCAAAATGGAGCAATGAGTCTAGCCTACCAGCTGATCGCAGGAAAGCTTGTGAGAAAGAACAAACCTACATAGGTCACAGGATTCGTTGTTGACCTCGCCGAGAAATGTGTAGAAGGACTCCAGATGAATTGGGTGAAGTAATTGGTCAACCAAGTGGAATTAGACTCCCACGAAGCTCAGAATCAACACTATGAGTTCCACTTTAGCTGGCTCCTGATCCTCATCATATTTACCTCTTGGGAAATGCTGAAAGGTGCGACCTTCCTGGACATTGATCTGTTTGAGCCGCTCGTTGTGAAGTTCACCACACTCTGGTACTTGAGTGATATGGTAAAACAGTGGCAATCGAATGCGGTCTTTCATATGTATTATCTCCAATTGAAGAGGGCTATTGAAGTTGTCCCTCGCATGATGCCAAACACTCTGCATTGGTTCCAATGAATTTTCACGTAGATTGACACTTCATTTATATCATCGCACTCACAAATGAGCATAAAGAAGAACTTCATTCATACTACAAGCTCACAGAGGAGGACCTCAAAGAGGTAACCAAGGACTAGTCTGCATAGCTCCTCATCTTCGCTGACCCCACAGAAATGTCAGACCCTGAACTAATCGGAAGCCTTGAGACCACTCATGAAGAAAAGGATACTCCTGGTGCCAACAGAAGGAAGAAGACCAAAGAGGTCCAAAACTTGAGCAGTGCATCGGAAGAAACTGCTTCAGTATCACCTGACCAAGAGGGTGATGATGAAATAGATCAAAAAGAGACCCACATAAAAGAAGATCAACAAAAGCAGGGCGAAGTAACACTACCTAGGGATCCTATTGATGAGGTCGATCCGTGAGATCGGAAGAGC
>CBVK0101373263.1:8557-18714 GCA_900067695.1 Picea abies | reverse complement strand
ATGTAGGGTATCAAGTGGTCTTTTATAGAACCCACTATGATAGTCATGGAAATGATGTCACCATCTTTGAACTTCTCCGTAGCTGCAACATTCTGCGGTTCCTTCTCTTTCCCTTCTTCAAACTCTGGTTTCACGATCTTTCCTTTCACGATATCCAACACTTTATTCTTGGCAGGGATGAGATCAATCCTTGTCTTCCATGATCTAAAGTTAGAAGCTCCATCTAACTTGTTCTCTGACCTCATAGAGTAAGTCATGGTTGCTTTGACTTGGTCAACCCTAGATTTGACCAAAAGCTCAAACTTCACATCTTGGCTTTTTGAGAGTACCAGGAGATGCGCTAGGCTAGGGTGCACTGATCTATTCGAAGATTAGGTAAATCCCTTCATTTAAGGTGCCTCAACAAGAGGATTAGGGTTTCTGCAACTGCACCTGCTAGTAACCCTAGCGACAGTGCTATGGTGACTACTCTTGCTAGAAACCCTAGCGACGGTTCTTCAACGATCTTAATATCCTCACGACTATGTTTCCTTCCAGCGATTAGACTAAATGAAGTACGTGTAGGCCCATAACCTTTTAGAATATAATGGATGTGCTCATTTTACCATCGACAATATCACTATTGTCACCCAACCATAGGCCGAAGCCACCCTCCGAGCACCTTAACCTTGACAGAGAATCACTCCGAAAGAAAACCCTAGGCTAGATAGCCAAACAAAGGGTAGCGCACCTTTCCCCAAGGATAGTGCACCAACAAGAGCTGATCAGATAGTCCAAACCCTAACCAAGAGATAGTCTAAGCCAAATGTGATATGCTAGCTGTTGCAGCTGCAATGGTAGCTCTCCTATATTTATATTAATTCTAGCTAACTGTCTGGGCCGACTTCTCATTCTGGGTATATGTTTGTTCAGTGTATATTAATTCTCTTGGTTGACTTCTTCTTTTGGAGGCTAATAACCTAATATAAATTATCCTCTTGAGCCGACATGTCTTCTAGGGTTATTAACAACTCATTAGGGTTTCTTCTTGCTTTCTGGAGTATTCTATTCTTGTCAGGCTTATACGTGGAGGTAAATACCTCCCGCAGCTACCATAATATCAACAAGGAGGTTGATCGGCTTGGCTAGGTTTGGTCAAGGGACTAATAGATCTATTAATTGGTTTTTCCCGATTTAGGTTTTCTAGGATAAATCTCATGCATGATTTATGTGTTTTTTTGTTGATGGTTTATTATTTTATCTTGCATGCTTTGCTTATTCCTTTCGGGATAAACTCTCGATAACTACATAGTGGGACTTATTTGATGTGACCACATTACATTTATTAAATGTTAACTACCTAATGGGGCCTTATTTAATAATAACTAACATTGTGGACCTAGTCCACATTACATTAAATGGCCACCATACTTATCCTGCTCTTATCTCTAATCGACCCCATACACCCCTATTACAACCCTAGGGAGGATCCCAACATCAAGTGGTCCCTTACCATTTTCAACTAAAGCATTGAGTGTATTTCTTCAATGCTATGTATTTTTCATAAAATTGGTGTATTGTTGTTTAGTTATATGTTGAAGAGACGATGCTATTCATGTTGCGTTAATACGACTTGTAGTTGTGTTTGGTAGGTCCCTTGGTGGATTTTCACACAAGGATTACATGATAATAAGAGTAATATTTTCATTTTATGACAATACATCTTATCTTGATGTAGTCGATATCATTGAGTGTTTCTCAAGCCTTTGCTTGACTTAGCTTTCCACTAGGGAGTGCCTTCCATGTGTTTAACATTGGATTCTATCATATGCCTTGTGTGTTGGCTCCTTCCATATGCACAAACATGGCTTCTTCTATATCAACTTTGTTGGTGGTGGTTTGATAACATCGATGATTGATTTGTATGATAAAGAGCCTTTCATACATTGGTGGTTATGTTAAAAACTTTTAAAATTTCCTCTCTTGACAACCTTTATGTTCGAATCCATTCCATGAATGTGCCCATCCATCATACCACCTTCCATCGGGTATGGACTTCCTTTTGTTTTTCCTCTGATGGCTTCTTCCAGGTTCTTTATAAGGAAAGTCCCATATATTTCAGACACCCATGACCACTTTGTGTTAGATTTTCCTCAATGTGAGTTCACTTTTACTAGAGTTGGCATCCCGATGCTCCATAATTCCACTTGTTTGTTCACTTTGACTACTAAGATCATCTTGAACCTTGGTTTTATCATTATATTCAGTTATTTACTCAATTTGTGTCTTACTCTAGGGTTGTAAAAGGATCAAGTATATGTAAATTTCATTCACTATAAACATAACTCTACCAACAATGTGATTGGGTCAATCTCAGGTTTCTGAGTTAGGGTCCTACTTATTGCAAATGAGATAGCCATACCCCTACAAACCACACAGATTTCATTAACTAGCCAACAATAGTTAGCATTCAACAATGTTACTAATTTGATTTTTGTTTATATTGGTGTATGATCCAGGTGGATATCACTGGCCACCCGCCTCTTCCACTGACTCAATGCAATTCTCCATCTTGGCAACTTTGTTATAATTTTCTAGGTCCTAAACTTTTGGGGCCATTTTGAGGCCCTAAACAATATTTTATGTAAAGGGTCAAGGACCTGGGTTGACCTATGAGAAACATAGGCCATGCTGCAATATTCTAGTCCTTAATTAGAGCTTTCCAATGAGCTACTATATGCCCCAAATGGAGATTGTATGCAAAAGTTGTGCCCACACAAAGTTGATGTAGAAACTCATTCCCAAAAATACCTTTTGGCATTTCAAAAACACATCTTGGCACTTCACCTCCTAGGGTTAGGGTTTTGTACCTTAAAGGTTCTTTCTTTATGTTATAATTCCATCTGTTTGGCCTCTTGTATTATCTTTTGCAAATGAGCATAGCTAACATCTCTCTCTCTCTTCAGAGATAAACTACTACCATTCTAGCTAATTTGTGTTCTACAATATTCTGCTATTTTATTCATTAATCAAAGTTGGGTTTTCACAGTATTATTGTGCTCTCTTTTATATACCTGTGTGTGTTTCATTTCATTCTCTATACAATCCAAATCAGTGGTATCAAAGCAACCTACTCCTTTTCATTTTCTTGAAACATGTCCCCAACGAGGTCAGGGTATAAAGAGTTGGGTCTCAAGCTAGTTTCACTAGGAGATGACTGCTCTCGCCAGCCCAAGCGACCTCCCATGGCAGGGGAAAACTGAGATGAAGGAGCTGGAGATGCTATCAAGTTTTTTCTTGAGGAATCCCTCAAACAACAAAGGAACAAGATGATGGACAAATTTTCCCATATCCTTCAACGACTGTCGACAGTGGTCGAGGCACCTTCAACAAGAAGCCATTTAAGAGGTGTGGCACCCTTCAATGTACAAGTTAACTTTGATATCCATTTATTTGAAGGTCAGATAGATGCAAATTATTTGGAGAAATATTTGTTAAAAGGTTATACTTTGTTAAAAAAAATTATGACACTGAAAAGATCACCTTTGCACTCCTTAACGACCTTCCCCGTGTCAAATATTGGTGGGAAAGATACTGGGAGAGACATAAAAAGATGAGTTTATAACATTCAGGATAGGACCCACTTGGGTAGCCTTTGTTGATGCCCTAAAGGAGGAATTCTACCTTGTTGGAAGCTATGATGACCAATACACAAGATGGACGACTTTGTGTCAGGAGAGAGACCAAATAGTGTCAGAGTACACCAACATCTTCCATACCTTGTGCTCAAAGCTGGGTATCAAAGAATCCGAGTGACATTTGGTTTTGAAGTACTGTAGCGGCCTACACAAGTATATCCAAGCAAAGATGGATTTCTTAGACATCTCCTCACTGGGAGTCACTTATCGATATGCTGCCAAAATTGAGTAGAAATTTAAGCAATGAAATAAGTGAGAGTTTGAGTCTGCAAATCCGCCACAACATAAGTATGATAAAGGAAGCCCTAACTCACAGAACAAGGAACAAAGCAGGGAGAGCCAACCTTGAGAAAACCAGTTCAAGCCACATGTAAAGAAGGGTAATGTCAAATAAGGACACTAGAAAGTGGTGTGAGTTTCACAAAATCCCCTGACACAACACTTATGAATGCCACTCAAAATAGTCATTGTTGGTTGATCTTAAAGTAAAAGAGTCTGAACTTGACTTGGACTTTGTTTCAGAATGAGATAGGGGAAATATGATAATCGATGTAGAACCCAATGCTACCATCACAACCAAAAAGATACAACCAGATGATTCAAAGGAGCTTGAGGAGGGGGAGTGCCTCTTCCATTCATAGATGTGGGTGAAGGGGACCCCACTACATTTTGTTGTTGAAAGTAGAAGCTAAAAGAATATGATCAACCAAGGTAATCAAAAGATTGAAGTTGCTAACAATGCCACACCCCCAACCATACACCATCGGTTGGTTGAGCCAGGGACGAGACCTTCATGTCAACTAATAGTGCCACTTGTCCTATGGTATCAAGCCCTTCAAATATGATGTATCGTGTGATGTTTCCCCACTTGAAGTTTGTGATGTTCTTTTAGGAAAACCCTATACATGGAAAAGTTGTGTTGTTTATGAGTCTTGGCCCCGTAGTTTCATTGTTACATTGGGAGGTCATCCCTAGAGGGTACAAGAGGTAGTTCTCACTATTGACATTTCATTGATCTTGAAAAAACAATGCCAAAAGGTAATCTCTCAAACTGCCAAGTTTGTCCTCTTCATGGTCCAGTCAGAAAGCGAAGAAAAGGTCATCGCGACCACCACAACCTTAGCATAGGTTCTCTCTACACAATAGAAGTAGGTGGACAAGGTTGTAAAGGAATATAGAGACATATTCACCTCACCTATAGGGGGGCATATACAACATTAGGTCAAACATCCCATTGACTTGATACCTGGTGCTCCCTTACCCAATGGTCCAATATATAGACACTCCCTTCTAGAGAATGAGGAAATAATGTGTCAAATTCATGAGCTCATCTGAAAGGGCCACGTTAGATTGAGCTCCTTGCCTTGTGGGAGACCAATTATATTGTCGTAGAAGAAAGATGGCACATGGTGACTCTGTATTGATTATAGAGCCCTAAACAAAATTACTATTAAGAACCAATACTCGATCCCCCAGATTGACAATCTTCTAGATCATCTTAAGGGTGAAAAGTTCTTTAGTAAGATTGATCTAAATTCAGGCTACCACTAGGTTTCGATAGGAAAAACCGATGTATGGAAGACAACCTTCAAATCTAAAGAAGGCCTTTTTGAGTGGTTGGTCATGCCTTTTGGATTGACTATGCTCCAACAACATTCACGAGGATGATGGATGATATATTGTGACCATTCACAAACTCTTTTGTGGTTGTATATTTGGATGACATCCTCATCTTCAGCCGGACCTGGGTAGAACATTTGCAACACATTCAGTAGGTCATGAGCACCTTATCGCAACACAAGTTATATGCCAATTTGGAGAAATGCTCATTTGACATGCAGAGAATTCAATACTTGAGATACATTGTGGGTGAACATGGGGTGCATGTGGACCTAGCCAAGATCCAATTCATTTGTAATCGACCAGCCCCAACGACTCTAATAGAGCTCCACAATTTCTTAGGCCTTGCCAACTTATACCGTAGGTTCATGTTGGGGTTATCTCATATCACTTGGCCCCTCACTCAAGTGACCAAAGGTGGATCTAAAGTCAAGTTTGTCTGGTCTGAATCACAACATAAAGCATTCTAGGATCTGAAACACCACCTCCATTTCGCACCAATCCTCATGTTTCCAGACTTGCAATAGTCATTTGAGATTGAGATAGATGCCTCTGACTATGTTATTGGTGCAGCCCTCACTCAATAGGGACATTTAGTGGCCTATCACAATTATAAATTATCTGACGTTGTTTGTAGATATCCCACCTATGTCAAGGAGATGTACTCCATTGTGTAGGCAGCCCAAAAATGGAAGCATTATATTCTAGAAAAGGAAATGATCATCAACACTGATCATAAGCCTCTACAATTCATGTAGACACAAGGAAAGTTGCAAAATGACTGACATTAGAAGTGGTCCACATACCTGAAACAATTCCCCTTGAACATTAAGTACAAGAAGGGCAGTGCCAACTGTGTTGTAGATTGCCTCTGTCGACTCCTGATTGTGGCACTAACCAGAGTTCTTAACTCCTGTGGACACGAGACATATGGGTGGCCACAATTATATAACAATGGCTCTGACTTTACTGCTACTTATTAGACATTGAGTGCATGCAAACAAATCCTGAGCTTCCACCTATAGGATGTGGTGTTATGCTATCTAGGCCATCTTTGTGTTCCTTCAAGTGAGTGTGCAAAGTTAATTTGGGAGGCACATTATAGTTGGATGGAAGGGACTTCAATGTGGAGAAGACAATAACAACATTTTAGAATATTTTCTTTTGGCTAAAGCTCTGATAGAACATTAACCAATATATCAGGTCATGCATTGCCTGTGCCATCACTAAACCATCCATCAAGAAGCAAGGGTTTTACACTCCTCTCCCTATCCTAAACAAGCCTTGAGAGTCAGTCTCCATGGATTACATGTCAGGTTTTCCCTCCACCAAACATGGTCATGATTGTGTCATTGTGGTTGTTAATAGGTTCTCTAAGATGGCCATTTTGGCACCATGCAAAAAGAGTATCATAACTAAGGCCATTGCTAGGATCTTCTTTGAGCATGTTTGGGTTCATTTTGAGCTACCATGGACTACTATTTCAGATAGGGACAACAAGTTCCTCAGTAAATTTTGTTTAAGCCTATGGTCTCTGATGGACACCAAGTTAACCAAATCCACTTCCTTTCACCCCCAAATAGATGGGCAAACGAAAATTGTCAATATGATGATTGTGCATATCCTACGCATGTACAACTCTAAGTATCCACATACGTGGGATGAGAGCCTTCCATATGTTCAACATAGCTAGAACATAGTGCTCCATAGCTCTATTAGCCACATCCCTTTTCAAGTGTGCTTGGGGTTCTAACCATTAGCCGCCATTGATGTATCTCTTCCTGTTCCATTTTCATCGACATAGTCCTCCCATGCTTAGACCAAGGCAAATAAAGTATCCAATTTGGTGAACGGATCCATCACCTCCAACAACGAGTTCATGATATATTACAGAAGACCAATGCCAAGTATAAACAATGACATGACCAACATCAGGTTCCAAAAAAGTTTCAGGTTGATGATAATATTTGGTTGCATTTGTAGAAAGAACACCTCACAACCCCCCACAAGAAGTTCAAATCACTCTGATATAGGCCTTACACCATCACAAAGGTTGTGGGTGAAAATGCTTTCGAATTGAGTATTCCTCCTTTCCTTGGCTTGCACTTAGTATTTAATGTGGAGCTACTTTGACCATGTTTCCCACCTCTACTGGACACCTCAAAGGTGGTTGAGCAATTGGCTCCTACAAAAGTCAATCCCGACTGCCTTGAGCAAGCGATAGTGGATCAGATCATGGACACCAAGATGAATGGAACTTGCTAGTAAAACATATAACTCTATTTGGGTTGTCAAAGCGGGACAACTTCAGCAAGAAAAATGGCTCACCAAGATTCAGATTCAACAAAAGTTTCCCCATCTACTATGAGAACTTGATGCAATGGGGACCATTTCTTCCTAAGGGGGGAGGATTGGTCTAGGTGGATATCAATGGCCACCCACCTCTTCCATTGACTCAATGTGATTCTCCATCTTGGCAATTTTGTTATAATTTTATGGGTCCTAAACTTCTGGGGTCATTTTGAGGCCCTAAACAATGTTTTATGTAAAAGGATCAAAGTATTGGGTTTACCTACAAGAAAGTCAAGCTATGCTGCAATATTATAGTCCTCAATTAGAGGTTTCCAACGAGTTACTATATGAGCCAAATGGAGATTGTATGTGAAAGTTGCACCCTAGAAAGTTGATGTAGAAACTCACGCCCAAAAATACCTTTTGGCATTTCAAAAACACCTTTTGGTGCTTCGCTTCCTAGGGTTGGGGTTTTAAATCTTTAGCTTTTGCAAATGAGTGTAGTCAACATCTCTCTCTCTCTTCAGAAAAACTACCACCATTCTAGCCAATTTGCATTCTACAATATTCCGCTATTTTATTCATTAATATAAGTTGGGTTTTCATTGTATTATCGTGCTCTCTGTTATACACCTACGTCTGTTTCATTTCATGCTTTATAAAATCCAGATCAATGTCCCCTTTGTCTTCCACCCGATTGTGTTTGGAGCGAACCTCCAAGTTTTGTCAATGTACAAGATTTGTGACTTGTTTGGAACATCTTTAAACAATACCAATAGTAATTATTAGTTGATTAGTGACATATGTAATACAATTACAACTTCAAATATCCAATCACATTCATTTATGTTGTTTTTCAATTCACCAACTTCGTTAAAGAGGTGTTGACTAGAAATGGTGTTTCCTTGGAGTGCTAAGTATTTTTATTTTGATATGCCTCAATGGTTGGTTTTATTCAACCAATTTCTCCACTAAAGATTGGGTACTTTTGTTTTAACTTAGATATATCTCCCCCCCAAAAAATCTTAGCTAACCTCATCCCATCATTTCTACTCATACCCATGGATAGTCAATGCCTATCAAATCGATGTGGGGTTTGAATAGTGGACTGATGCAGGGCTTGACTATTTACAAAATAGGTATGTCATGGGCCATGTAACAAACTTCATGGTTTTTTCTTCTTTGTTATTGACTAAATATTCTTTGCATTGCATTCACTTTATATTCATGTATCCTTTAACAAGAGAAGTATGAGGTTTTTAGGAGTGCAACATTGATCTTAGAAGACCCAATGGATGCTATTAGAGTTAGGACAACATTGATCTTTTTGCAACTTTCCTTAGCCATGTGAGGGAGGATGCTTTTGAGGTCATCTCTAAGGAAGAGTGCAATAACTACAAATGGTGTTTTTACTACTTACTTTCTTTTTTCAATAATTTTATCCAGGAGGTGTAAATTGTTTAAAAGTTAAATCATACAACATGATATATCCACTTTGGGAAATTGTCATGATTAGCGTGGGGTCTTGGTGATTTGACATATCATTAAGTTTGAATGGAATGCCTCCAAAATAATGGATTAAAACCAAGTCCATTTTAGATAAACATCTTAACTTAACTAAGTAGTTCCAATCTAACAATCATTGAAACATAACATGACACACATACCATGATCAAAGATTCACATAACACACATGCCATGATCAAAGATTCACAATACACATCCAAGCATTACAAGGTACAAATATATATGTGGGAAACAATATGAGTGATTGGAAGGACAACCCATGGTCTAAAGTAGAGAGAGCACTTATCTTGTCATCATGGATTGCATTATATCCATGGTGGTCAACCTTGACACCGATTCATTCTTTTGTTTTAAATATGACTTACAATTAGGCTTAGTGATAGAATAATCATAACTACTTATTGTTATTCAATCTATATCCACCTCCTCTTCCTCCCTGTCATTTGGTGAGGGATTGATGGACTTAGTCAATCTTGAGTGCTTCCAACCATGTTTAATTAAATTAAAGTGAATAATTTACAATGAGAGTATTTCTATACCCAACACCTTCATTCCCACTAATTCAATGTCTTTATGGTTTGATTTCAAGAAGAGTTTTCTTCCACATACATACATAACATATCATGTAGTTAAAAAAACTTTACTTAAGTTTGCATAATACATATATTTATGTAGGTAGTAAAACCATATGACTAGTTTTCAAAGCCAAAAAGATAAAAACACTCAAACATTTATCTAGCACTTAAAATCATATAATATTCACTAGATCGTAAAATACAACCTATAAAAATCTGAAATACTTTAACAATGCAACCTATAGAATATTTTCACAATATGAAAATTGTCCCTTTATCAATTATATGCCCAAAGTTCATCTACATAAAATACAACCTATAAAAATTTGAAATACTTAACAATGCAACCTATAAAATATTTTCACAATATGAAAATTATCCCTTTATCAATTATATGCCCAAAGTTCATCTACTTTAAATGAAAAGATGACTTTAGCAAAAAAAAAAAAAAAAGTTTGGTCATATG
>CBVK0101373262.1:0-13245 GCA_900067695.1 Picea abies | reverse complement strand
ACCTCTGAATCAAACCTGAAGCCATAGCTGTAGGAGAATGCAGGGTTGAGGTATAACCCTGCAGCATGAATGGGGCGATGGAGTGTGTGGTTCCATCGGTCATCAATCACCATCCATATCATTTCTTTTCTCTAATGCCCTTGACCCCCCTTGTCCACATAATAAGCATGAATGGCCTCTTTGGCCCTATCCATGGCCTCATATAGGTAGCCCATTGTGGGCTTGTCCCTGTTGACTAAGCGAAGAACCTTTACCAAAGGTTCACAGATGGTGCACACCTCATTCACCGCATCCCAAAAGCTCTCCTGGTATGTAACTAGCCTCATAATGGCTTGCCCCTCTGGTTTATTGCTAAATGATAAAGCACGCCACTCAGGGGAAAGGAACATTGTCTGCAATTCCCACCTAGAATTCAAAAGAGACTAAAGAGAAACAAAACTAGTGGCAAAGTGTGTGATGGCAGGACACACCAACTCTTTGTCACCTGTGAATTGTCTCATCATGCTAAGTACAAAAGCATGATTGTATATGAATTTTGTGATGCTCCTCGCTAAATCAATGGTCTCCTTGATCCAATCAAGCTTTCCCATATCCTCTAACATCAAGTCAAGGCAATGAGTGGCACAAGGAGTCAAAAACAATGTAGGATACCTGGACATAAGCATCCTACCAGTAGCCACATAATTTGCAGCATTGTTCGTTATGACTTGGACAACACGCTGCGGACCTACCTCTTGGATGAACCCATCCAACAAATCACAAATTAATGCCGCATCCTTGACATGTGCAGATGCATCCACAGATTTCAAAAACATTGTCCCCCTGGGACATTGAACCAAGAAATTGAGAAGGGTCCTACCCTTCCCATCAGTCCAACCATCTGACATCACTGTGCATCCCATGAACTGCCATGAATCTCGAAGCTCCTGCAACCTCTGAGTGCAATCGGCCTTTTCATTTTGAAGGATGGGCCCTCTCAACTCATCATAAGTGGGGGGCTTATACCCCGGACCAACAATACTAGCAGCCTCAAACATGGACACATAGAATGGGTTCCTGGCAAAATTGAATGGAATATCACTCCATAGAAGGCATCTACCCACAAGTTTGTCCGCTTCTTCTTTCTCTTTTTTTTTCAACATGGACTTGATAGATGGTTGTGCACTAGGTGTGGTTCTTGGCATAAAATATGATGATGTTGCTGTAGGCATTACAGACTGTGAGGAGTGGATCTCACTAGACTCCACTCCCATTGCCCCATGAGTGTGTGTGCTTCCCCTTGACTTGGATCTTGAAGCCATTTCTTTTTTCTTGGCTTTTGTGTATTGTTTGTTTGCTGAATACTCTTCAATTGCTTTTGTGGCCTTCGCAACAAGTTCTTCGCCTGACTCGGTACAAATCCGCACCTCATTCCCTGGAATTTTCGCAAGGTGGTATTTTAGCCGATATACCCCACCGTACATTGCTTTCCCACATAGCTTGCATTTGAGATGTTGTCGATTCCCTTGAGGATCAGGCTTACCATACTCCCAGAATGGATCTAATGGCTTTGGCATCTTTAATATGGAAAAATATGAACCGAGGGCAAAAAAAAATCGTTTTTTAGCATGTGTTATTGATGAAAAAATGAAAATTTAACAATCAGAGATAAATCAATTATGTATCTAGCATTCAAACTTGGTTTTGAACGCGAAATAGACACAAAAAAATTTAAACTAATTTACATCGACCTAGGGCAAGAAAATCCCAAAAACGTTTTTGGGCATACATGGCAAGAAAGAAATTCACATAACAATGGAAAAAAATGGTTTTTGATCCATCAAAAATCTATTTTGAAGATGTAAAACTCATTGCCATTGAAAACCTATGAAAATCTATGGTGAAGAAATGAGAAATAATGGGCAATTTTTTTAACTTACCTCCAAATGCAAAAACTGTGAAATGGAATAAAAATTCCAATGCCAAATCCACAAATCTGATTTTTGAATCCACAAAATCCCAATGGCAAACTCTTCCTTGGCTGGTTGAATGGCTTGGCTTTCCTCCTTGGCTAAATGCACAAATAAAATGAAGAAAAACCCCTCACGGACCCCTTAAACCCGCGACTTTTTTTGATTTTACACCTAGGCGATTTTTTCCCATCGACCCACGATTTTTAGGCGACTTTTTCCAAAAAATCGCAATTTTTTCCTAAAAAATTGCCAAAAAATCGGTCCATTTTTTTTGAAAAAATCGCGATTTCTCGCGATTTCGGCGATTTTCTCAACACTGGTATAAATAAAGGGGAAAATCACTCTTATTTTGGATCATCTTTCACTCACACTTGTGAGGACTGAAATTTGCGCCCTATCTAGGGTTTCTTGGCTGAAAGTTTAGGCGCACTTGTTGAGGAAGGCTAAATTTGGAGTATTTTGGCAAGTTTCTTGAAGGATGTGTTCAACTAGGGTTTTTCTTGATGATTCTTGATGTATGTAAGTGATATTTCTGCAATTCTTCTTAATTGAATGGTTATAGTCTTATTTATCTTGCATTTACATTAAAGATTATGAAATTGCTTGTTTAAACCCTAGGAAGACTAACACATGTTATTGCCCTAGCTTTAAAAGCCTTCACCTACTAGATCTTGTCAAGATGCCATTTTTCTTGAAGCATTTGCTAAGGCCTTGCCATTGCAACACCTTAGTATCCATTGCTTCATCTTAGCCGATTTTGCTTCATCTTTGAGTTGAAGAGGGAGGAAATCTACTAAGGCCTAGGGTTACCTACACCTTAGTAGCTAGTTGTACCCTAGGGTTTCATAATTGGAGCCTTGAGTTACCAACACTCCAATCTATCAATCTCTCGTCTTTGACTCTCCTACTATCATTATTTCTCTTCAACATTTGCTGCCACATCATTGACTCCATTTGCCCTAAAGCACTAGTCTAAGTCCTCTTTTGAGTGATTGATCAAAACAACCACCAAAACCTGTACTTTGATCTTCCTACTAACCATTTCTAAAACTAGAATAGCCTAACCTACTAACATCATTGCTGTTGTTACCAAAGTAAGCTACAACCTTTAATTGCAACATTAAAAGCTTCTAAAAGCAATCCTAAATAGAAAGAGGAATTCTATTGAGGTGACAGTGATAGGATAACCTCAAGTTACGCCAATTTGCTTTCCTTTTACCTTTCCTTTTATCAAAGTACAAATTGCGCGATAACAGGGACCATCCTAACATAAAAAAATGTGATAAATATTAGTAATACTAATTGCAAATAAACAAAAAGAATCATCTATATAGGCTCACCCCACTTCCCTTCTTGAACCTTGGCAAAACAGAGCTTTATTTAAAAAAGATTCAATTTTGTTCCTCTCTTCCCTTTCTTTGTCCTTTCACTCTAGTCATTTCTAGCTGATAGGCAGGGTATTGTTTCCTTAATGAGAAGAGAAAGATAAGATAAGATAATGTTATTAATGTCCATTGAATGACCATAAATAGGTCAAAGGGAGCCCAAGGGGTTATCTCAATAAGTTGTCGCCAATGTTGTTGGATATTTGGCTAGTTCCTTGCTTGTAGGTGCCCACTTCAAATATTCTGAGGTGAGGCGCACTAGTCTACACCATTGTGTTTACTAGGGACTCCCTCCATGTGTTATCACACCAGGAAACTCTCCTAGTCTGTATCTCAGAGATGCCTGGTAACTTAACTTTTTGTAATTATTTTCTCAATAATGGGTGTGGGTTTGGATTAAGATGAATGTCTAAATCATTGGATTGTATCTTCAAGATAGTCTAGCTATATTCATGCAGTACAAGGCCTTCAAGAGCTATTATCAGATAGGTTTGTAGATCAAATGGATAAGAAAACCAATCAATTAACCAGAACATACATAACAATATATATATGATGGGTCAACAAACTAGCAAAGGATGCTTATGATTCTTGCTTAACAATCAAAGGTAAGATGACAGTTACCATGGGACCTTTAAACATAGACAAAGAAATGATTTCAACTCATAGGCATAGAAAAAGATAAAGAGAGTCTGATAATAACAATGAAAGAAGCTTGCAGGCTTAATATATTAAAGAAAGTGTCTTTATCACAATAACAGTGGATTATTGAACTCAAAATCGAGCGCCTGGTTCATCAAAAGTCTTTGGCTTTATAGCCTTTAAAACAAACCTCCAAATCCTAGAATAATGGATCGAATTTACTAAAAATAGAAAATTAACCACTGATACCCAAAAATAGGCATAAATCCTGTAAACTGGATCAGTTTTTATCTCAAGTGAACTTTATGTCTTTCCAACTCTTCAACAGGTGTAGTAGACCTTCCAAGGCTGATTGAAAGTCGAAAACGCCACCTGTTGACAGCAAGGCAGTTTTATGCCTGGAAAATAGGTCACCAACCTCATCTTTCCACCTTGTTGGGTATCTCCAAAATCAAAACAGACTCTATCATGATGGCCTTAATTATTATCCAACGTTTAGAATCATTATTGAGGCATTTGGACGAGAAAAACTTGAATTTGTGCAAAAACACTACCTTTCTGCCCTGTCAGCACTTTCGGTAGCTAAAATAGACAAAATCTGGGCCGGTTAGCTACCGAAAGCTCTGCTTTCGGCAGCTAATGAACAGTCGAAATGTTCGCCTAAGCTACCGAAAGTTCCTTCTTGGTAAGAGTATCAAAATCGCAAAAATGTCTTTGCCGTAGCCTTTAAACATCTTGAGGCTACTGTTCTGAAGCTTCTGCATCTTGCTCAATCTCTGGAATGGCTGCCTCTGGATCGTTCAGATGGCTGGCTGCATTTGCTAGGGTTTGAAGATCGACAGATGTTCGAGGATGGGATATTGTAGGCATGGCTCACAATTTCAATAACTTGACCTTTTTCTTAAAGTGCCTAGCTAGCCACCATAAACTGTTGTAATCCTTTACCATCTTCTTCCGCTTCTTCTTTTCCTTTATACTTTCATGTGCTAGCTTTTCTAGGGCCGCACTGGTTTCAGCAAAATTCTTTGACAGAGTTTCATACCTGGCTTTAATCACCCTCTCTAGCACTTCTTGCTGTTCTATTTTCCTTTTAAGCTTCTTAATCTCCTTGGCTTTGCTCTATTTCTTTTTCCTGTTGGATGATTCACTCTTCTCAAGACTGGTGAAGCACTTGGTTTCTGGTGCTTGTTCCATGGAGAATTCTACACTTTCAGCAATAGGGATTTCTCCTTGTCCTGATTCTTCATCTGAGTCTGAATATGGAAGATTTAACAAGTTTGTTTCCTTGGGTACAGCATGCTCTGTGTCCCCAACAAATTCCAGCCTCTTTCTTGCTTCTTTGTGCTTGGAAGATGGAGTATCTTGTTCAGATGTTACTGGAGAGATAGCTCTCCTCTTTCTTTTTCCACCCCTGGGTGTAGAAGACTTCTTTGAAGAAGACTTCTCCTTGTCTTCTAGTTGCGAGTCTGTCTAAAATTCATTCCAAAACAAGAAGTGGCCCCAATCCCTGTTCCTCCTCTGCAGCAGCTCACAAACCAATAACTTAATCAAGCCATGATGAGATAATCTGCCTTCAATCTTGCTGGGCTTTGCTTTAACTTGATGAGCCATCTTAGATAGGCTTTTGTGAAGGTAATAAGGCAGGTTGAGTGGGCTCCTACCAGTGAAATGGTTCATGAGCTTGAAGTGATAAATCATTACCCTATGATATCTACCTTCACAAGTTATATAGGCAAGGATAGCCTTTAACAAGTGTTGCCATTTTTGCTCAAGAAAGGATATAGGAATATCTTTCTTCCAAATCAAACACTTGTGTTCTGGTTTCAAGTAGGATCTGAACTCAATATCTTTTGTAAAGTGGTTTTGAACCAATTTTCTCCAGTCCTGGGAAACTCTGTCACTTCAGCTATAAGGGCTTCATCCACTTGGAATTCATCTTGCCCAATAACTCCCTTCTCCCATCAAAAGTTAGAGCGAAAGCCTCTGCCACCTGCTGGTGAAAACCCTGCAATTTTTTACAAAACTGGTAACATCTCGCGTCCTTGAAGAATTGACACGCCTCTGGGTGTGAATCCAAATAACCAATGTCATCTAGCTCTCTTCTTAGCATTGGTCCTCCTGTCTTCATTTGCTGGTCAGCTCCTGTGTACCTGTAATTTTGAAAAAACGGGCTTGGAGGGGAAACCACACAGCGCAGGAGGGGGTTTCTTAGTTCAGTTATAACAGAGGCGAGAAAGGTGGAAAATGAAGTTAGGGAGAGCGCTGATTACAAGGGGTATGAGAGGCAAGTGTTTGATTTGAAAAAGTCGGTTCATTAACAATTTGAATGGCAGAACAGGAAGTACATCTCCACGTTATTTAATGAAACAAATGATTTTAAAATTTAAGTTCCAAGTCATCAAACGACTCATTTCCTGTCTTTTCAGCGATCTATATTGCAATCATGAAAGTTCCTTCTGACGATTTAGGCGCGCCAAAGGACGGGCTGACTTTTCTGAGCTTTGATGCTTTCGGTAGCTAACATAGCTCCAACTTTTGGGTTTTAGCTATCGAAAGCTAAGGATTTCGGTAGCTAACATAGCTTTTCGGAGACACACTTAGCTGTCGAAACCTGTGTTTTGATTTTTTGAAATAAAACCCCGAACCAAAGCTTTTGAAACTTTATTACAAACTGAAGCTCTTAAAAAAAACAAAACTTAAAAAATTAAGAAAGGCAATTTTTCAAAGACATCCTATTACCTAAAATGAAATAACTCGATTGGTTTATCTGAGGAGATAACATTGGCTCCTATTGGGGGTGAAAGCCTCCCTGGGAGGCTTCAAGAACCACAGAACCAATGCCTTTCCTGTTAAAAGAAAATTCAAACCTATCTACTAGTGCTTCCATTGGGCATGGAGTTATTTTGCAAAAACAAAAACTGAAAATAAAATTTGCAATGACAAGGCTTTGAAGCCTTAGATGAAATAGAGTTTCAGAAAACACCCATTGACTGGGCCACCAAACATTTCTTCAGCTTCCAGACTTTGCAGATTGAAGGTGTTGTTGTGTTGTACTTGAGTTATCATGAAAGGACCGGTCCACAAAGAGTCAAACTTGCCGTGCTTGCCTTTATCTTGTCTGAGAGCATCCCATTTCAGAACCCAGTTACCAACCTGAAAGTTGTCCTCCTTTGCTTTTCTGTCAACAGTATCCTTGATCCTCTTTTGATGAGCTTCTGATTTATTCCCCAGCTGTTCTTTGACTTGCTGCAATTCTACCAAGTCAAGCATTCTTCTCACCATATCATTTGATTCAGTTTGTTCTTCCTGAAAGAACTTAGCCACTGGTAGAACTAGCTGAATGGGGAAAATGGCATATGTGCCATAAACCAGTTTGAAAGGAGAAGTTCCTATAGATTTCTTGATAGTCACTCTATCGGCCCAAAGAGCAAACTTTAGTTTAGAATCCCAGCTCCTTTGATTCTCCTCCAACAGCTTTCTGATGATTCTGACTAGACTCTTATTAGATGACTCGACAAGGCCATTGCCTTGAGGGTAGTAGGAAGTAGAGTGTACCAATTGAATGCCCATTGACTTACACATGTCAACCAATGCATCAGCTTTGAAGGCTGCTGCATTGTCTGTCACTAGCCTTTTTGGGTAACCAAATCTGATCAGAATGTTTTCATAGAAAAACTTCATGACGACCTGATGAGTGGCATTTCTAGTGGGAATTGCTTCTATCCACTTGGTAAAATAGTTAGTGGCTACCAGGATCCACTTATGCTGCCCACTAGATGAAGGATTAATCTCCCCTATGAAATCTAAGCCCCACTGCTGAAAAGGACCATTCACTACAATAGGTCTTAGGGGTAGAGATTTTAGTTGTCATTTTCCTGTAAATCTTTGGCACTTATCACAAGATTTCACAAAGGCGCACACATCTGAAAAAAGAAAAGGCCAGTAATACCCAGCCCTTAGGATTTTATGAGCTGTGGTCTTCCAGTAATGATGGCCTTCACAAATACTCGAATGAAACTGATGCATGACTTCAACTGACTCATCTTTGTCTAAACATCTCAGTAGTAAACCAGTAGGATCTTTCCAATACAAAAGATTATCATTAATGCAAAATTTATTTGCTCTGAGCTTAAGGGCTCGAGCTTGAGTCATGCTAAGTTCAAAAGAAACCTCCAACTTCTGTAAAAAATGAAAAATACCTGAATACCACTCACATGAAGACAAATTTTCGGCCACCTGCTGGCTGTCGTGTTGCTCTTCTACTGCTACCCCTGTCTGCAAACTTGCTGAACTTTCCCCAATGAAATTTATGTCCAAAAGATCACAGTTCTCTTCTGTCATGAGCTTGGCAAGGCCTTGGCCTTTTACCAGCTTAGTGGACTTCACTTCTATGTCAAACTCAATCAGCTTTGTGATCCATTTAGCTATCTTTCCATCAATATCAGACTGGGTCAAGACATCCTTCACTGAGGCTGAAGGAACATAGGCCACAACCTTTGCATGGAGGATATAAATTCTGAAAGCTTTTAATGACTTAATGAGAGCATAAGCTTGTTTTTCTATAGGATCATACCTTAGTTCAGCATCCCTGAGTGATTCGCTGAAGAAAGCCACCGGGTGATCAAGACCTTCATCATCTTTTTGTAACAAGACTGCTGCCACTGTGTCATAGGAAGCAAAAGAGAAAATATAGAAATTCTTGGTGTAATCCGGATTGATTAGAGTGGGAGATTCCATGATAGCCTGTTTGATATCCTGAAATGAACTTCTTGCATTGTCTGTCCATTTTATCTCAGATCCCTGTTTTAGCATAGAGGTTATATGTTTCACTAACTCAGCGAAATTAGGAATAAACCTTCTGACAAAATTTATCTTACCGAGTAGGGATTGGATATCCTTTTTTGACCTTGGTATGGACAACTTCTGAATTGCTTCCACCCGAGCTGGATCAATTTTCATTCCCTTTGCTGAAACAATGTGGCCTAGGAGCTTACCCTTCTTGAGAGCAAATTGAGACTTTTTGGGGTTCAGCTAAATCCCGAACTGTCTGCATTTCAAAAATACTTTTTTCAGATGCTTCAGATGCTCTTCATGACTGCTAGAATAAACTGTGATATCATCAAGATAGATGAGGACAAACTTGTCCTTCTCTCCCACGAAAGCTATGTCCATGGCCCTCTGAAAAGTGGCCCCGACATTCATTAGCCCGAATGACATCTTGGTGTACATGAAGGTACCCCAAGGAGTAGTAAAGGCAGTTTTTTCTTGGTCATCAGGGTGTACAGAAACCTGGTTATAGCCTCAAAAGCCATCTAGGAAAGACATGACAGTTGCCCCTGAAATTCTTTGTAGCAAGTGTTCCATCTTGGGTAGGGGATAGTTGTCTTTCTTGGAGCATTTATTTAAGTTTCTAAAATCAACGCATAACCTGATCTCACCATTTTTCTTTCTCACTATTACTAGGTTTGCAATCCATTTGGAGTATCTTAATGGGATTATGATTTTGGCATCAAGGAGCTTTTTGATTTCTTTTTCAATTACAGGCAATAAGAGAGGACTGATATGTCTCAACTTCTGTTTGAAAGGGATGGTGTCTTTCTCAAGGGGAATCTTATGTTGAATGACATCAGGATTATAGGTTTTCAGATCACTGTATTTCTAGGCAAAAACATCAGCAAATTCCTTCATAATGCTGCAATATTTTGACCTCTGGTCAACAGTTACTTCAGTGGATAGGTTTATGAATTTAGGATGACTTTGGCTTCCTATATTGTGCTCATGGACAGCAGGATCCTTCTCCTTCTTATCTGATTTGTAGGGGACATCGTTTTGGTCGAAAAGCTTCTCAAGAGGCACCAAACCCTGAGGTATATAATTGTTGGGCAACTGAACAATATCATGTTGACCCATTTTTCTTTTTAGCTTAGGCTTTTTGGATTCCTCTACATTTTGATTTTCTTGGTCAATATGCATATCAGAAAATTCATCTACCACCTGGAGAAATCTACTAAGCTCATCATCATCTTCAAAGACTTTCCAATATTTGATATTGTCGGGCAGGGATGGTCTATATTTGACTTGGATTTCATAATTCAGTCTAGGAGGCATGGGAGGAATGAACATACTGGCTGAGACAGCAAGGGAATCAACAAGGTGATTCATAGCTCTAGGTATATAAGAAATATCAAAAATGGAAAAAGAGTCCTTGATTTTCCATACCTCATCCCTGTAAGCTTTCAACCTGACATGTTTTGCTTGGAAAGTACTATTCACTTGCTGTATGATGAGATCCGCATCTCCAAACACCTTTAGTCCTTTGATTCCCATCTCCTTGGCATAATTTAATCCCAACAACAAAGCCTCATACTCTGCTATATTGTTATTAGTTTTGAAATCAAGTTTAAAAGACAAATAAATAGCCTCTTTTGAAGGAGAAATCAAAACTACACCTGCACCTGCTGAGTCTTTGGTACTGGCACCATCAAAGAACATGCTCCACACGGGAGTACTCTCTCCATCAGTCTGCTGATAAGTAGGCTTTGTGAGCTGGAAAGGAGCTGGTTGAGAATCATCTATTTGCAGAATGCATGCCCCAAAGTCTGTGTCTAATGCATAGATGGGATGGTTTACAGAATTCTTCCCATCACTAATGATGTAGGCAAGCTGATTTTCTCTGTAAAGTCTCTTTAGCTCTCCTCCAAACACCGGGATTGTGGCATATGAAAGATCCATCTGCAAGGTACCTCCTAGCCTTTTGCTCCATGAACGTGACAAGAGGAGGCCGAACTTGGGTGGGATATCGACCACTACAACATCCATTACCATGCTTCTCATTGGTAGCTGGGCAAGGTTTATGACAAGGTCTTTTATGAGGCCAAGGCATCTGACTTTCCTAGAGTCGAAAGAGAAGAGATCATGGTAAGGTTTTGTGATGTCAAGCCCAAGTTCATCCATCACTGCTTTAGGCATACGATTGTGTGACGCTCTCGAGTCAAGCAAGCAGTTGTGAAGGATCTTGTCATGGATATTCAGGGATATGTAGAAGGGTGGACAAGAGTCATCTCCGTCTTCTACCATAGGTACTATAGTCACTGTGGGCTTGTCATCTTGAAGGTTTACGTAATCAGCAGCTGGGGGAGTCTTTGGTTGAAGGGACTTCAGGATAGCAGACTTGAATATGTCATTCTTCATAAGTTCAGTCAAAGGCATAGGTATTTTCACCTTCTGAATTTCTGATTCGAAATTAAATGAATATGATATTTTATTGAAAGGTTTTACCTCGTTAGAAGGAGCTTTGAGGGACACCTATTCTTTAGCTTGGGGCTGCAATTGCTTCTGCTGTTATTTTGCAGGAGTGGAGGTCTGCTTTGCAGGAGCAGCAGGCTTCTTGGCAGCAACATCTTTCTTTTTTCTGGGGGCAGCAAGCAATGGCTTTGGAGTGGCAGTCTTAGATCTTAAATTGTAACCTGGCTAATCATCTGTCTGATAAAAAGCTTCTTCAATGCTTGCCTCATGAATTTGCTCATTCATCTGGGCCTCCTCATAATCTGTTTGTGTCAAGAAGGAGGAATTAGTATCATCCCCAAAGCAATTGATGTCGTCTTCTTCTTCAACTTCATCATGAGATAGCTCCCGCTCTTCTTCTAGCACTGCATTTTGGAAGGGGGCCCCGACCCTTTGGTCTTCAGCTGCATTCTTGTCTCTCTGAAGGATCTAGACCTGCTGGTTGTTCCTTCTGTAAGGGAATGCGTTGGGATTCTTGAGAGCATAGGTATTAGGCTCTTTACTTCTTGCTGGCTGTTGACTCTGAATTTTCAGTTTTGACATCTCCGAGGTTAAGCTGTCCAACATCTTGGCCATCTTTTCCATTTTGGTATTTGAAGAAGAAGGAGGATCAACAGACGACTTCTTTCTCTCAAATTTTCCTTTAAGTTTCTGAGATGCCATAATGTTAGATTCAACCTCAAGAGCTGCATCTTGCATTAAAGCGAGTGTGGCTGACCTTCTTTCTCTAAGGATTAAGCAAAATTCTGGATCAAAGGCAGAAGAGTAAGTAATCTTTGCTGATGCATTAGTTGGCTTGATCTCTGCAGGGATCTTGCCAAACATCTTATTGAATCTTTTGGTGAAGTCTGAGACAGAGTCCCCATTTTCTCTTCTTAGATTTCCAAATTCAGTTATATTATACAAGAGGTCTCTTCTTTCTCCTCAATGTTTAAAAAACACTCCATCTAACTTCTCAATGCCTGCCACTGAATTTGCTAACAGTTCCTTGAACCACTTCCTGGCTTGACCATCCAAGCTCTGCACAAAAATTCTGGTCCAAACATCTTCCTCTGAAATGTTACTATTCTCAGCATAAGCATAGAAAGCCTCTATATGTTCTTCAACGGTATAATCCCCAGATCCAGTAAACTTTGGCATATATTTATGATAATCGCCTGTTGGCATGGTTGATAAGGGATTGGGCAAAATAAAAGGAGCATACCTATTGGCTAAGATCTGTTCCATTTTTGTCAAAGGGGCAGCCATGACAATCTCGGGGGTTGATGTAGAGGAAGAAGTTTTTGTAGATGACGGCTGAGATGGGATAGGTGGGACTATGGACAATGGTGGTCTTACTTTGTTGAGGAATGAAGTGGAAGCACTGGTAGGATGACTACCCTGGAATGTGTTTCCTGAATAAGGTGGGAAATAAGAAGCTCTGTAAAACTGACCGAGCAACAAGGCCAAGTTTTCTTCACCCTTAGAGGAAAGATCTTGTAAAATATCTTCAAGAACGGGCATAGTGGTATGAGTATGGAAAAAACTTTCTACAGGCTCAATTTGTGAAGAATTCAAGGAAGAGGAAGAGTCCTCTTCTTGGATAGATTCTACAACTTCTTCTCCTAAGTTGGATATAGTAACATGCTCAGAAATAGAATCTATAACATCAGAAAAAATTGAAGTCTCATCACCCTTCAATATTTCTGACACAATTACAATTTTCTGAGAACTAGAAGTTTCAGTAGAAGTGGATTCGGCAAGAGGTTCTCTAGATACCAGTGAAGAAGAGTTTCTTGAAATACCTGGTTTAGATGCTCTTGCAAATCTGGAAGTTTGTCTTTGCAATGCTTTTCCACTTCTGATGATCTTCTCAGGGTCTAGAACTGCTGTTGCCAGTGGTCTTTCTTGGTTTGCTCTGGTATGAGCCCTTCTCGGAGCCACTTCGTTCCAATGGAGTCGCCAGATAGATGATTACAACCGAAAATGTGTCCAAACTTTGT
>CBVK0101373261.1:0-13231 GCA_900067695.1 Picea abies | reverse complement strand
TTTGGCCCAGTCCTGTTCACATGCACAAGCACCATATGACTATACTATTCTGCCCACTTAGGGGCTTAACCAATGAACCTTTACATTTAGCTTATTCCACTATTAATTATCCATTCCGCCATTCTAGCCAATAGCTTATTCCACTATTAATTATCCATTCCGCCATTCTAGCCAACCTCCACTAGTTTTAGCAAGCGCGCCAAAAATTAGTTATAACACATGTGTTAAAAGGGAGGTCCGTGGGATTTGACCCTGGAACCTCTGCCAAACCAATGCCTAAGTTTGGATATGCTAATCGCCATGGAAACCACCTGAGTTATAACATAACCGCCCAGATTTTATATATAAAGGGGTTTCGAGCAATGCATTTGGGACACAAGAGCACGAAGAAGGGGCAGGCTGAGCACATCCATACAGTATGGATTTGGGTGCACTTTTCTAGATTTTGGCACAGATTTCTAGATTTGTTAGTCATTAATTGCAGGAGCAGTGGTACAAAAACCGAGGCAATGGGTGTCTAGGGGGCCCGAAAGTGTTCGACTCGGATTGAGGCGTGGAGACAGTCATTTTTAGGTAAAACGATGCCACGAATGCAGTGGTGGTGTTAGTTTTTGGATCTAAGAAAATATTATGTTGCTTAACTCCAGAATGAGGTATACTTATGTATTTTGCCCAATTCTTTTGTGGAGTTAATAAAAATAACTACCCATTTGAGAGTAGGACCTAGAGACGTAGTCCACCAGGGATGAACTCCGTTATCAAGTTCTTTGTGTTCATATTGCATGATTATGTCTCTTTCATTTTGAGCTTTTCCTTCTTTATGGTGTACTTTAGTTTATGCTCATTTTATGCAATTCTTTAATAAGTCACCTGACGAAAAGATCCCGGATCATGTTGGTATCAGAGCAGTCCTCTTTGACTTGAATTGTTGAGTATGAATGCTTACTAGGACCAAGCATAAGCAGGGTGAAGGAACTCTTTAGACGTTCAATCCCAAAGTTGGCCGTGCATCCCGAATGAAGAAGATGGCAGAAGAAGACAAACATGATGAACATGAGAAAAACTTTCACATGGTCTTTTATTGCATGTCAGAAATGGTCGAACGAATGTATGGAGATTACGAGAAGAGGATGAAGAAGAAGGAGAATAAAAAAGAAGCACATGCAGATGATGATGCTTCAGTAAATCAAGGGGTTGGAGGAGATCCTCCTGAGCCTCCATCTTCGCCTTCAAGTTCTAGTTCTTCCTCCTCTGAGAATTCTCATCACTCTCAATATTCTAACCATAAAGCCTCTTTTAAGAAACCGTTATGAAATCTTTATGTAAAGTTTGCTTTACCAATGTTTAATGGAGAAGCTAATCCTGAAAGGTTAGACAGTTGGATCCGACAGGTTGAAGTATATTGCCATGTTCATCATATTAATGAAGAGGAAGTTAAAGTGCAACTAGATTCTCTTCGGTTGGAAGGCACCTCTCTCATATGGTGGGAGAGTAAGCTAGAGGACATAAGTAAGTGTGGTAAACTTCTTCCCTCATGGTCGGATTTTAAAATAGAGCTAAGCAAGCAGTTCTATCCATTAGGGTATTTACATAAAGAAATGATGGAATGGAAAATGTTGAGACAAAGTAAAGGTTAGAACATACAAAGTTTCATAAAGGAATTTAGGAAGAAATCTTTAGCATTGAATATTACTTTGGATTCTTATGAAACTTTAACAAAGTTTGTGTGCAAGCCACTCACCTTGAGAACATGGGGAAACATGTTCAAGAAGATCCCATGTAGAAACCTTCCAATTTACCACAAAAGACTTTCAAGAAGTTCAAAAGGAAGGGCAAGAAGACCGCTACAGTAACGAGAGAAGGAGAAAAGCTATCTTGCACTCATTGCAAGAGGAGCGGCCATGATGAAGAACACTATTGGAAACTACATCTGGAAAAGAAACCGAAACAGTTCAGTAGAAAGGGGAAGACAAAGACTGTTTCTACAGTGCAACAAGATCTCGGTTCCGAATCAGGAGATGAAGGAAAGATCACAACAGCTGGAGTACAAGGTAAAGATTCTCTTCATGCTAGTTCAAGTTCCAGTGATGAATCTCATATTGATGAACTAAAGAGGAATGAGTTATTTCATATACGAGTTGTATCTAAGCATACTAAAATAGATACATTATTTGATTCGGGTTCCCAAGTAAACTTAATATCTGAAGCACTTGTCAAGAAGATGGGTCTTGTAACGAAACCACATCCAAAGCCTTACCCTCTTGGTTGGGTATGTGATAAAGAAAAACTTAATGTCACCAAACAATGTAGGGTTATATTTGCTATTGCTTCAAAGTTGATTGATGAAGTAGATTTGGATGTTGTACCGCTTGATATATGTTGCATAGTGTTGGGAAGTCCTTATCTTTATGATAGAAAAACAATCTTCTTTTATCATGAGAACAAATACCACCTTACTAAAGGGGGAGTGTAATATATTGTTAGATCTCATAGCATGAGGGTGAATACGATGCTTGTTAGTGCAGGGAAAATGAAAAGACTCATAACCACTAATAAGAGATATGTACTCATGGTCATCAAAGAGAAAGATGTCAGGACATCCGACACTTTCCAGGGATGTGATCCATCTCATAAAAAGGAATTAATTGATATTGTCTCTAAGCATGATGATATTTTTCAGGAACCAGATGAAATACCTTCTAAGAAGGAAATCCAACATGAGATACATTTGCAACAGGATTCTCCTTTGCCTAATGTGGGAATGTACATGATGTCAGTTGTGGAGATGACAAAGATCAAGAAGCAGGTACAAGGCTTATTGGATCAAGGGGTCATTAGGCCCAGTTCATCTCCTTGTGGTTCTCCAATCGTGATGGTGCCAAAGAAAGAAGATACATGGTGAATGTGTGTTGATTACCGGGCTTTAAATAAAATCACGGTGAAAAATCGATACCCTCTTCCTCGCATAGATGATTTACTTGATCAGTTAAATAATGCTATTTATTTCACTAAGTTGGATTTGCGCAGTGGATATCATCAAATCAGGGTTGCAGAACATGATGCATGGAAGACTGCCTTTACAACCAAACAAGGATTGTTTGAGTGGTTATTTATGCCATTTGAGCTTTGCAATGCTTCGACAACTTTCATGCGTATGATGAATGATGTATTCAAGCCTTTCCTGGATGACTTTGTGATTGTATATTTAGATGACATTCTTGCTTTCAGCAGGACTTGGGATGAACATGTAAGGCATGTAAAACAAGTATTGGATACTTTGCAGAGGGAAAATCTATATGTGAAAATGTCAAAGTGTGAATTCGGCAAGACTGCACTTATATACTTAGGTCACATCACGGGAGGAGGACAATTGAAGATTGATCCTTCCAAAATTGAAGTGATTGTGAAATGGCCTGAGCCAAAGAGTGTAACCGAGATTCGAAGCTTCTTGGCTATAGTCCAGTATTGGAGAAGATTCATTCCTAACTTTTCTTTCATAGCAGCTCCTTTGCATGCCTTAACCAGTGTGAAGAACAATTTTCAGTGGGAAGGAAAGCAACACAAAAACTTTCAACATTTTGAAGGAGAAGATTAGTACCGCACCAGTATTAGCACTGCCGAATCTTCAACAACCGTTTGAGATCGAGACAGAAGCCAGTGGATATGCCATGGGTGCAGTATTGATGCAATATCATAAGCCTATATGTTACCACTCTGAGACTTTAACCAAGCTGTTGTTAACTATCCTACATATGATAAAGAGTTGTATGCATTAGTTCAAAGCATAAAGAAATGGAAGCATTACTTGTTAGGGAAGGAAACAATTATACATACAGATCACCAGCCCTTATAGTATCTTCAGGAACATACCAAATTGCAACAATCTCGACACTATAGATGGATGGGTTTTCTACAACAATTTCATTTGGTAATCAAGTACAAGAAGGGTACAAGTAATAAGGTAGCCAATATGCTTTCTAGACCTGCTATTGCAGATTCTATTATTTTGAAGAATACTTCTTTATATCATGATAGCTATGTAGAGAAATATGCCATTGATGAAGATTTTAAAGAAGTATATGAGAAGCTAACCCATGGTGCATAGGTAGAGAACTATTGTCTATAGGGAAAATTACTCTATCATCTTGGGAAGCTATGTATTCCTACAAGTGAACGAGTCCATGTAATACGAGAAGCTCATACTTCTCTTGTATCGAGGCATTTTGGGGTAGGAAAAACTATGGCTCATTTGTAGAGGTTTTTCTATTGGCCTCAAATGAAAGCAATTGTAAGTAAATATGTAAAGGGGTGTGTGATGTGTTCTACTTGTAAGCCCACTAATAGAAAATTGGGGCTATACTCACCACTTCCTGTTCCATCCCATCCATGGGAAAGAATTTCCATGGATTTTGTAGGGGGCTTACAAATGACTAGAGGGGGTCATGATTATTTGTATGTCGTAATGGATAGGTTTAGCAAGATGTGTATCTTGATGCCATGTAAAAAACATATCACTATTGAGCAGACTGCTAATCTCTTTTTTCAGCATGTTTGGGTTCACTTTGGGTTACTCACGTCCATTGTCTCAGATCGAGGTACTTGATTCCTTGGGGATTTTTGGACTAGCTTGTGGAGAATGATGGAAAAATAATTGAAGAGGAGCACTTCTTTTCACCCACAGAATAACGAATAAACAGAGGTGGTAAACACAATAGTGGTACTTTTTCTTCGAGGCTACTGCAACGAGCATCATAAGTTATGGGATGAACAAATACCTTATGTACAACATGCTTATAACCGAGCTTTACATTCATCCACTTAGAGTTCACCTTTTGAGACATGTTATGGGTACCTACCAAAGGTTCCTTTGGACTTGATGTATGGGAGAGATGCCATTGTGAATGAAGAACGAATAGAGGACAGAACCCGCAAGTTCATCAAGAGGATTCAACAGATACACCAGGTAGTCAGGGAACAATTGGAGAAGAGTCAAGCACAATATAAAGCTCGACATGACAAACATAGGGTTGATCATCAGTTCCAGGTTGGAGACCGGGTATGGCTTCATATTGACAAGGAATGATTGAAGGGTGAAGGCAAGAAACTCAAGCCCATCCTATATGGACCCTTCACTATTTTGGAGAAAAGCGGCACTAACGCTTTTCGTTTAGATCTTCCACCTTATATGTAGATATATTCAATTGTGAACATTGAGAACTTGAAACTTTTTGAGTCTCCCATGATCATGGATTAGGATGAGGAAGTTTCAATACCTTCAGTTGATGAGTTTGCACCTGAGTACTTGGATGAGTTACAGGAAGATATCATTCTAGAAAAAAGGATGAGGACTTCACACAGGGGTGATGTTGATTATCTTCAAGTAGGATTAAAGGGCACACATCCAAGCAAGGCAAAGTGGATTGAGAAATATAAGGTGAGGGAACTCTTCCCTCACTTACCAGTTGATCAATGAAAGCTTTTGGTGGTCCAAAAAGCTCTCAGTGGGAAGGCGTGATCCAAAAAGGATCTAGAGAAGGTTAAGACAACTCAGAACGCATAGAAGCAAATTAGAACGCTCAGAATGGCTTCAGCAGACAACAAAAGGGAAAAAGTTCAAAGTTCCTAAAACTTAGTGAAAAGGGCATAATCACAAAGAGCGTGTCACAAGATTTCTAACGACGCAAATGGCTCATCAAACATAGTTACAGATCAAAATTTATAAGCGGTCAAAGTTCAGTCAAACTTGGTCAAACAAAAAAATGTCAAAGTAACATGTGGCACCACTACAAGGGTGAAACGTGGCACAACTGATTTGGAAAGATGACGTGACATGGCAGACACATGGACACGTTCGGTGATGACATGTGTCAACTTCATTGGCGAGTCATATTGTGACAAGTGGCAGTTTTTGTGGACCAATTATATGGTGCCACATGGCCCATGGGAGGGTTGCCACGTGGTACCCCTCCCATGGCTGGAATAGGAAAAAGTTTATTCGACTCCCTAAGAGTCAACCTAATGACCTCCAAATAGCCCAAAGGCCCCACACACACATGATAACCACTACACCACACGTTGTTTCTTGTTTGAAATTTGGTTTAAATAATATTTACATTTAAAATTGAACAAAGGTGCCAAAAAGGGGGGGCTAGGCCTTCGGCCTAGCCCTGTTCACATGCACAATAAACATATGACTATAATGTTATGCCCACTTAGGGCTTAACCAATGAACCACTACATTTAGCTTATTCCACTATTAATTATCCATTCCGCCATTCTAGCCAACCTCCCCCAGTTTTAGCATGCGCGCCAAAAAATAGTTATAACACATGTGTTAAAAGGGAGGTCCGTGGGATTCAACCCCAGAACCTCTGCCAAACCAACAACTAAGTTTAGCTATGCTAACCACCATGCCAACCACCTGAGTTATGACATAACCACCCAGAGTTTATATATAAAGGGGTTTCGAGCAATGCATTCAGGACACAAGAGCACAGAGAAGGGGCAAGCCGAGTGCATCCGTATAGTACAGATTTGGGCACATTTTTCTAGATTTTGGCATGGATTTCGAGATATGTTAGTCATTAATTGTAGGAGCAGTGGCACAAAAATCGAGGCAAGGGGTGTCTTGGGGGCCCAAAAGTGTCCAACTCGGATTGAGGAGTGGAGATAGTCATTTTTAGGTAAAACAACGCCACAAACATAGTGGTGGTGTTAGTTTTTTGATCTGAGCAAAGCTTCTATGGATTAACTCCAGAATGAGGTATACTTATGTATTTTGCCCAATTCTTTTGTGGAGTTATTAAAAAGACCTACCCATTTGAGAGCAGGACCTAGAGACGTAGTCCACCAGGGATGAACTCCATTATCAACTTCTTTGTGTTCATATTGCATGATTATGTCTCTTTCATTTTGAGCTTTTCCTTCTTTATGGTGTACTTTTGTTTATGCTCATTTTATGCAATTCTTTAATAAGTCACCTAACGAAAAGTTCCCGGATCACATACAATGCCTCAAATGGGATAATTTTTAATGAGGCTTGATACTCATTATTGTAATAAAACTATACTAAGTGGATGTAGTCTTCCCACTTTGATGGTTGGTCCATCACATATATTCCGAACATGTCTTCAATGAATCTGTTAGTCCTGTTTGTTTTCCTATCTGACTTTGGGTGATACACTGTAATGAGATTTAAATTTGTTCCAAAGCCTTTGAACAAAACTTTCCAAATATTAGAGGCAAACTTTGGATCTCTATCTGAAACAATTTTCTTGGGCACTCCATGTAGTCTGACAACTTCTTTCATGTAGATCTATGCAATATTTGTTTCCTTGTGTGTTGTCTTCATAGGAATAAAATGTGCAACCTTTGTTAATTTATCCACCACCACCATGATGGAATCATGCTACTTCACTTTTCTAGACAACTTTGTAATAAAATTAATTGTAACCACTTACCATTTCCAATCAGGAATGGGAAAAGGTTGTAGCAACCCCACTAGATGTCTATGCTCCGTCTTCACCTTCTAACACTCAAGGCACCTAGCAATATAATTATCCACTTATTTCTTCATTCATGGCCAAAAGTATTGGCTTCTTATAGCTGCAATTGTTTTCTGATATCTTGGGTGCCCAACATATGGAACATTGTGCATTTCCCTCAACACTATATGTTTCATCTCTCCCAAATTTGGCACATATGTTTTCCCTTTGTACATGACTATTCCATCCTCTTGCAGTTCATAATATTTGAAGTTCTGTTGTAAATTTCCTTGTTGTAATGTTTCTTTTATTTCTAGATATTGTTGATATAAATTTGCAACCCCTAGAATTCTGTCTTTTAAATCTATGTTGAACATCATGATGGCTGAAATATGCATTTCATGATCTCTTCTGTTGAGTGCATCTGCCACCTGATTTTCTTTGCCTTTGATATGTTTAATTTCAAAGCCATATTCACTGAGGAATTCAAGCCATTTAGTTTGTCTGGAATTTAATGTTGGCTTTCCAAATAAATGTTTTAGACTATAGTGGTCTGTCCTTAGCTCAAATATTCTCCCCATGAGGTAATTTCTCCACATTTTTAATGCAGGTACAATTGCTTCTAAATCCAAGTCAATGTAGCATAATTCCTCTAACGCTCCTTTAGTTTTCGGGACTCATAGCATACCACATGCTCTTTTTGAGTGAGGGATCCACCAAACCCTTCCTTGCATGCATTAGTGCACACCACAAAATATTCATCCAAATCCAAAATATTTAATATTGGTGCACTTGTCAAAATATCTTTCAACTGCTGAAAAATTTCTTCACATTTAGGAGTCCATTCAAATTTTAGTCCCTTGTTTTGCAAAGAAGTGACTGGGCTTGCAATATTTGAAAATCCTTTTATGAATCTTCGGTAATAAATGATATGAACTCCGCCACATTCTTTGGAGCTGGCCATCCTCTAATGGCCTCTGTCTTCTCAGGATCAACTATTATCCCATCTACTTAAATAGTATGCCCCAAGTAGTGAATCTTCTTTTGATAAAATATGCACTTACTCAGCTTGGCATACAACTTATGCTCCCTCAAAAATTCTAGCACTATTATTAAATGATGCTCTTGCTCTTCCTCTATATTGTAGTAGATGAGAATATCATATAATAAAATAATTACAAATTTGTCCAGTTATTCCCTGAACACTCCATTCATTAGGAACATGAAAAAAAATTGTGACACTTGATAGCCCAAATGACACTACCATAAATTCATAATGCCCATATCTTGTTCTGAATGTTGTCTTGTTGATATCTTCTTCTTTTATAATCACTTGATGATAACCCGATCTCAAGTCAATCTTGGAAAATATTCTTGCATCTTTCAACTAGTCAAATAGATCATTGATCCTTGGAAAATGATATTTTTTCTTTATTATGACCTTATTTAGTTGTATAAAATCAATACACAAACTTAAGGTTCCATCTTTCTTCTTCACAAAAGAACTGGGGCTCCCCAAGGTGACACACTAGGGTGTATATACCCCATCTCTATAATTTATTCAAGCTACATGTGCAACTCTTTCGATTATGGTGTGCCCATTCTGTAAGGTGTATTGGACCCTGGGGCAACTCCTGTCATCAAATCCATAGAGAAATCAATGTATCTCTTTGGTGGAAATCCTGTGATTTCCCCAAAAACATATTCAAAATATTTTGATACTGGGATGTCTTAAATACTTTCCACTTTATCTTCGATTGCCTCTTCCATATGGGATACACAAATTTGACATCCTGAAACTCTTTTTCAGTTGCATGGCTGGAATTTCTCTAAAATCTACAACTCTCAGAATGCTTGGAATATTTCTTTTCTTCCCTCCTTCATCAAGAAAATTTATTGTCTTGTTGTAACAATCTAGGACAACATGGTGTTTTTCTATCCAATCCATGCCAATTAGACAATCGTATGAACCTAAAGATATGATGTTCACATCTACCTTTATGTTGATCGCATTCATGTCTATTAGACAATCTTTAACCAACTCATTGATCTTTCTCTTAGCCCATGTGGCTAAATAAGCTAACCATGATTTCTTATGCTTACTCCTTTGTAAGTGAAATATTTCAACAATGTTAGCGTTTATGTATTTATGGTTAGCTCCAGAATTAATTAAAATTTCTATGGGATGATTATCAATCTTACTTCCACTTCAATAATGGGGGCTTGATACTATGCTTTCTTGTTGTCCAAGAATGCATAAATACTTAGCATGCTTCCTCCCATGTATTCAATTGTTTCATCCACCTAAATATTATGAACAATCCTCATCCTTTCTCCTTTGTGAGGGAAATCCCTATACACGTGATTTCCCTCACATTCCCAACATTGTACAACCTACTAGCTTGGACTTTTCCCAAACGAATCTGTTGTCTTGTGCTCATTTTGGGTTGTTTTCCTTGCTGTTTTGCTGGGGAGTTTTTCTTGAAAAAGGGTTTCTTAAAGCATTTCCACCTTTGATCCCTCTTTCCTTTCATCTTGTCATTCCAAGCTTTTTTGAATACTGACCTCCCCCTACTCTGCTCATAAATATTCTTTTCTCTTCTTATGGTCTCCTCCAAAGTCCCAAGGTTATGATATTGTATCTTGTCACTATAGAAAGAGGGTAGCCCAATCAAAAACCTTTTCATTTTAACCTTCTCATCCTTTATGAATCCCACATACTTCAACAACTTAAAGAACCTCTTCTCATATTCTTCCATTGTCATGTTTCTCATCATCAATTCAAAGAAATATTTCATCTTCCTATCATAGTAATGCTTAGAAAAATATTTCTCTTGGAAATATCCTTTGAACTACCTCCATGAGATCTTCTTCTCATCAAGGTGTTTGGCTTGCTTAAGATGATCCCACCACATGGATGTCTTTCCTTGAAAGTGGTAGGTTGCATTTCTTGTTTCTACCTTGGAGGGATAATCATGCAACTGGAAATATTTTTTCATTTCCAACAGATAGGTCTCGACCTCTTCTCCCTTCTTGTTCTCACCATTGAAAGTTGGTGGCTTGATTTACTAAGTTCACCTTGCATAATATATTCCTTAGGCATTCTCCTCTACCTCCTAACATGAGACACACTTGGGATGCTTCTTGGACCTAAAATTGAATGAGATATCCTAGTGTATTTCCCTAGGGAATGAAGGCGCCTGATCATACTCCTTGATTTCTTGCCATTCCCATTATCATCCCTTTTTATATGGGATCTGGACGCTGTCACTTTTCTAGCACTCACTGATTGCATTTTAGCATATTATTTATTGGCTTGCATCTAAAACATGTTCATATTCTGAAGTATCTCTTCTTGGGGTTTCATAATCTTCTCATTATTTTCCCCATAACACAACACTTTTCTCTGTAGGATTCTCATAGTTACATGCTCTTTCCTACCTCTTCTTCAATTATAATGTATTAGCATTTCCCATGCTGACATGTAGCCCTATGAATTCCTGTTCGTGGCTATAGGACCCTTAGGAATCCTCCATGACTATAGTTCTCATATAAGAACCAAACTGCCTTCTTTTAACTCTAAAATTTGCAAGAAAATATGCATGCAAATAAATTTATGTTAGACAAAAATATATACATACAAAATTCTAGAAAATAATGCATAACTGTTTTTTCTCTTTAATTCCACCATTCATATTATTTTGCATTCACTGTAACTGATATTTATCAGGTCAATTTTATGGGTTTATAGATGGATTCTCCTAATCAATACGTTTCCAATAACTATTCATTTTCCCAATTTTGAGCTCTGAGCATAAAGTTATGGCCTACAAAAGTTTTGATTGTTTCCCATTTTCAACCTTGTATTGCTACATGTGTATTCTTCCTCTTTCTGCACATTTTCAAGTACCTAGATTCCAAATTTGTTTCCACGACTATCTTCTATGGTCCATAATATTTCCATAGACTACTCTTGGACCCCAAACCGACTTCTGAGAAAAGAGTTATGCCCTCTAGAAGTAATTTGGTGCTCAAATTATACCCTTTACTATTTCAATTGGAACTTTATCATACAAGATCTGTTTTGTGCTTATAATAGCTCGTTGAATAACTCTCCTTGAAATATTTTATTTAAGATGTAGAGACCTATTCTCATGAATTTTTTTATTACATAAAACTGTCTTTTAGTGTTGGAAATACTGAGAGGGGGGTGAATCAATATTTAGAGAAATTAGTATTTTTGAACTTGTACTTCAATTTATATCCAATCAACAATGAAGACTATCCAATGAACAATGAAGAATCATATAAGAGATACACCAATACACCATGCACATTATATAATAAGTAATCATGTATTATTGTTCAAAGGAAGTAATGACTTCCAAAGGTAGCTACAACTTCCAAATATAAAGGGAGGTATAAACCTCCAAAATGAAGATACAATCCTCCAATATCAAGAGAGGATTTACCTCTCCATCCTTTCCCCTTCCTTCAACCCAATAATATATGAGAGATAATAAAACTTTACATTAAATTATCACCATCAACCAACCATCACATAGAACTTGATAATGCTTCCTGAGACTTCTTCAACTTTTGCAATTCTTCACTTCTTGGAATAATCTGATCCTATAGATAATATTACTCAATGTATTCTCTGAAACTCCTCCAAGTTTCACTCCTTGAATCCTCCAAGAAAAGGAGTTACAGAGAAAATGGTAGACCTTATTCAATTTTGGTTTATTCATAAGAGCAAACTTGTACAAAATGCCCCATGCTCAATATTTAACATGAGATTCTAAAATTCTTACAAAGGAAACTACAACTCGTACTCTTTCCAATGCAATTGGTCTCACTTCATTTGGATTCTCTATGAAGACATTATGATTGTTTTACCCGGAATACATGTTTGTGACTAGCTTCGGGACTAGTCAAAAACCCTATCTTCCACAAAGTGTATCTCCAAAATTATAGTGAATAAAAAGATGAAATTTTTACCACATGTACCTAGATATTTCTTCTCAATATCCTCCAAATTTCACCATCTGAATTGTTCTAGAAACAAAGTTATAGCTAAAATGGTAAGATGACCTGTAAATAACATACCTTAGAACACATCACCAAAAGACTTCATCCTCCCTTGAAATTCAACCTTCTTTACTTCATATTTCCCTAGAAATTTGACTTATATCTCATTGTTCATTAATAAAATTGTGAGTGTTGAAAAATGAATGTATAATGAGATGTATTTATACCCTTTATGTCACTTCCTTTTAACATTAGGGCTGGCATGTAGTTTTTGCTTCGATTCACATTGTCATATTCAAAAATTCATTTATCCTCAATCATGAGGATCCATGTGACGTGCCACATACTACCAGAAGAGGAATGACTTATACTATCCATCCATGTGTGTTGTATCTGCATGTGTAATTTCCTTCATGTCTATCTACTTCAATCAACCGTGGGGCCCAAAAGCCAATGGATAAATTTGACATCAATGGCAACAACCAATATTCCAACAATCTCCCCCTTTGTCATTGATGACAATACTCATGCTCCCTCTGTCATCATGATCCCAATTTCTCTTCCCCTTTGAAATCAATGGAAAAGGGTGGGGCTTCTGTTGATACTGAGAGGGGGGTGAATCAATATCAAGTACAATTTAAAACCTTTTTCAACTTATACTTAAACCATTCAATTATATCCAATGAGAAATGAAAAATAGTATAAGAGTTACACCA
>CBVK0101373257.1:0-17314 GCA_900067695.1 Picea abies | reverse complement strand
ATATATATATATTTTCGAGTTTTAACAGTGCCAATGATTTTTACATGATGATGTCTGTGATGTGTTTTAATTTATATATAATGTACAATTTCGATTTTCTTAACTCTTATATGTGGGCAAGATACCGACCCATGATATAGTTAGCTAATGAATCCGAAACACTGTTAAGTTCTCTTGGAATGTGTCTATATTCAATGTAATCGAACATTCGTTCAAGGCGGCGAACTTGTAAGTGTAGACATAGTAGGATAGGACTACGGATAGCGTAGATACGGTTGAGTTGATAAACCATGAGTTGGGAGTCTAAGTAAATAATGATGTGAGAGATACCTAGGGAGGAGGCTTGGGTAAACAGTCCGATGACAGCATGATATTCCGCCATGTTATTGGTTGTTGGTCCTAACCAGATACCTCCTAAACTCACCAGCTCGTCAAGTTGGTAAATAACCCATGCTGCTAAAGCAATGTTTTGGGTATGTCGACTAGCACCATCCGCGAACCCAAAAAAGATAGGAAAGGAGGACTTCATCTGCGCATGAAAACACAAGCACAATCATGAGTGGAAAAGGTAAAGACTCAAGCACACGAAAGAAATAGAACACCAAACTAAAATACAATAATGTACAAAGTACAGATGCTAGGTGATCTAGGCATAGTAATTTTTAAGGTAAAGCCCGTTTCGGGGATCTCCCAGGGAAATTCCATCATGATCTACTAGTTCATAAGCACCTTTGTGTAGAACACGCTTCACGATGTAAGGACTGTGCCACATAGGTTCTAACTTTCCTGTCCCCAATTTGTTGTGAGCTTGGTCGTAAACAAGGACTAAGTCTCCTTCTGCAAAAGTCCGAGGGTGGATGGATTTGTCATATTGACTCTTAGTTAGTTTCTGATGTGCCTCATTGATGAGAGCAACATCGCGACATGTTTCGTCCAACTTGGATAGATACAAGAATCTTTCTTCTTCAGCAGAAGTATGGGGCAGGAGTTCTACTTTCAATTTGAGTGATGGAATCTCACACTCGATTGGTAGGACGGTTTCAATGGCATAGACCAACTGGAAAGGAGTGAATATAGTTGAGGTTTTCACAGAAGTGCGATAGGTCCAGAGAGCGAAGAACATTTGTAAATGCCATGATGTCTTTTTTTCCCCCACCATGCATTGGATCATGGTTTTTAGGACTTTGTTGATAGCTTGAACTTGTCCGTTCGCTTGAGGGTAGTAAGGGGATGAGTTTTCATGGTAAAAACCCAATTTGACATGTAACTTGCTCATCATCTGGTTTTTGAAGTGTGCACCATGATCAGTGACAATGGCACGTGGTACCCCAAAACGGGTTATGATATGGTTGAAAAGGAATAGAGTTGTAGTACGACCATTGTTCAGGAAGGTAGGCATAGCCTCAGCCCATTTGGTGAAGTAGTCGACAACAACAATGATGTAACCGTGCCCCCCAGCTAAGGTAGGCTTACACTGCATGAAATCGATGCCCCATTTGGCAAAGGGGCCGATGGTGATAATGGGGTGCAACACAGTAGGGTGGGTGCATGCCTTCTTGTTAAAGAGTTGGCAGGGTGGGCATTTTTTGACGGCCTCGATGCAATCTTTGAAAATGGAGGGCCAAAAGTAGCCGGCACATAAGATTTGTTGGGCTGTGGCCATCCCGGAGAGGTGACCGCCACAGGAGCCAAGGTGACAATCGTTCAAAACACTTTCAGCCTCCTCGTGAGTCAGACATCACCGAAGGATGGTGTCAATACCACGGCGGGACAAGGTGTCACCGAGGATAAGATAACAACAAGAGTGGTGATGAATGCATCGACATTCTTCGCGAGAGATGTTGGGTTGAAAACGTTGGGTTTGAAGGTAGAGGAGGATGTCTCCATACCAAGGATCAGAGGTGCTGATGAGGAAGAGAGATTCATCGGGGATAGAATCTCTAGTTTCGATGTCTTCGTTGGCACGAGGTAGAGCACAGATGAGCTCGACAAACACCAAGGATTTTTTGGCTTTAGCCTTTGTAAACTCAAGATTGAATTCTTGAAGAATAACGATCCATTTTGAATATTTTCCCCCAAGCACTTGACGCGTCAAGACATGGTACATGGGGTTGGAGTCTGTGATTACCGTGGTGGTGCGTAATAAGATGTAATGGAAAAACCTTTGGACAGCGATGACGGCTGCCAGAGACAATTTCTCGACATGTGAATATCTGAGTTTGGGTCCAGATAGACTCTTGCTCAGATAATAAATCGCATGTTATTTGTCGTTAGGGTATTCCTAGACTTACACCATCGCAATGGTGGAAGTAGAGGCGGCCAAGTAAAGGATATAATCCTTTGTATAATCCGGAGGGTGTAAAAAGGGAGTGTGGGCCAAGGCGTGCTTGAGAGCATCGAATGATAATTGGGCAGTGTCATCCCAGATGAAAGGGATGTTTTTCTGCAGTAACCGCATAAATCCTTTAGTGATCTCAGCATAGTTGCAGATGAAACGACAAAGAAAGTTTTCTTTGCCTTACAAACTTTGGAGTTGGGTTAAGTTTGTAGGTGGGGATAAGGCTAGGATGGCCTTAATATTTAAGGGATCCACCCTGATCCCATATTTGGAGACAATGAAACCGAGGAGTCGACCAGATTCGACAGCGAAAATGCACTTGTGTGGGTTCAAGCGAATATGATAGAACCTACATCGAAGAAAAATCGCACGTAAGTGATCAATGTGATCGGATCGATTGGATGAATGGGTGGGTAAATCATCCAGGTAAGGCTCTGTGATATGCTTGATGTCGTGGAAAGCATATGACATGGCCCGCTGGAAAGTAGCACCAGCATTTTTAAGGCCAAAAGGTATCTTTCGGTAGGCGAAAGTTCCCCATGGGCAGATAAAGGCTGTCTTATGTTGATCAGCGGGTAAGATTTCAATCTGGTTATACCTAGAAAAGCCATCCATGAAAGAGACGATTACACTCCCTGCGCAATTATCGATGATTTGGTCGATGAAGAGCGTAGGGTAGTTGTCCTTAGGACAAGATTTGTTGAGATCTCAATAGTCAACACAAACACGGATGGTCCCTTATTTTTTGGCAACTGGAAAAAGGTTGGAGACCCATTCGGTTAAAGGGACGGGGTAGATAAAGCCAGATTTGAGAAGTTTTTCAACTTTTGCCTTTATAGCTGCGATTTTCTTGGGATGAACCAGGCGAAGTTTTTGTCGAACGGGTTTTGTGTGAGGGTAATTTTTGATTTCATGTATGACGATTGAAGGGTCAATCCATGGAATTTCCTCGTAGCTCCATGTGAAGACATCGCAGAATTCCTTGAACAAAGAGGTGTAAGACACCACTTCATCGGGTGTGCAATTAGCACCAAGGTGAATGTTTTCCATGACACCTTCGTTGATTGAGATGTCAATAACGATCGTAGTAGAGATGTTACCCATGTTCCCCTCAGGGAGAGTATCTTGTGTGAGGATGGGAGATTGCGGAGCATCGACAACATTGGGAGGAAAGACATAGCGTATGTCTTGTTGAATTTCTTCCAACGACGGAAGAAAAGAGGATCGATGATGGTTGTCATCCCAAGGTAGGTTGTCAATGCTGAGCATTTCCATAATCGATTCGTCAGAAGGAAAAATGTGTGAAATGTAATCGATGACAGATGATAGGGAATCCAACCATGAGGGCATCAAGTAAGCATCGGGTGCCAACGAATGTGACTTGTTGGGGGAGGGAGAGGCAGATTGAATAGCTATGTATGCAGCCTCGGATGGGCTAAGTGACATAGTGTCACTGAGCACAATGAGTTCCAAAGGACTAGGTACAATCCAAGGGTTATATGATTCCAAGGATTGATAAGGCAGAGTCGATATCATATTGACAGTGGCAATATGATGTGCGGTAGGTGGAAGTGGTGTAGGGAAAGTACCCATAAGGCTAGAATCTTTCAATAAGCCAACACCAATGCTTTCATACGTAACTGGATGGTCTCCCAAAAAAGGAATGTTGTTGGTGGCAGGGATGCGAGCGTCGGGTGTACAGAAATCAAGCTGATCGATGGTGACAATTTTGCCTTGATGGGGAAATTGTACACATCAAAACATCGACGAGGCGACGATAGTCATAGCATAGAACCAACTTATTCTGAGTAATAGGTTGTATTTGAGGGGAGCATCGACCACCTCGACGTCAATGGTAACAGTTTTTCCGCCCAAATGAAGAGCTAAGGATTGTAATAATATGTGAGGATGAAAACCTCGTCCATCGAAAGTGTGTAACATTGTAGCGGATTTGTTAAGGGCATGCGATTTTAAGCCTTTCCAACAGGCTAAGGACATGACATAAGTAGAGGCTCCCTCATCCAGGATAGTTCGGTGGATTTGTTGATTGTGCACAACAACATCGATTTGGAAGGCTAGCTAGTGGGAGACTCGCGGTTGATGATCATCCAGATTAAACGTGAGGTTGTTTGACGACTCAGGATCAAAAGTGCCGATAGCAGCTAAGAGCGTTCTATGTTGGCTGGGACAGTGTTGTAGAACTTCCAAGGTGGACATAGCGCACGGTGCTTGGGCCAAATCTTCTACAATGTTGTAATTTTGGGCAGCCCGTGAATTAGGATTAAAAGTAGATTTCCAGATGGTGCTCTTAGGAGGGCGTAAGATGGAGTCAAAAGAAGGTTTCTCAATCTGGAGTGGCCCAGATGGAGGGATAACAGACGGAGGGTTAACAGAGGATGGTAACGGGTCTGGTGGAAAACCGTTAGCAATCTTCGGCTTATCAGGATTAACTAGTGTGTCATATGTCGCAGAGTGAGTGGTTAGATTAACCCCATTAAACATGTAAATGTGGGCACTTGTCGAGGCCTCATCATGAGGTTGGTTGGAACTGCCACCCGACGTGGGGGTTTGGGCAACCAAAGATTGTTGCTGTGGAAAAGGATGAGTAAGCACAGTGGGTTGTGAATTTCCCTTGAAAAGTTTGGCCACTTCATCACGATGTGGACAGTCTCGAGTGTAGTGATCATCACCACAGATGAGACATGGGAATTTCGGTTTTCGTTCTGGTTGTTTTTCGGAAGCAGTGGTTTGTGGTTTAGTTTTGGGTTGTTCATTGTTATTGTTTTTCTTTGGTTTGTTTCTCATTTTTTTCTTGCCCCCAAGTTGTTGTGAAGGGGTTGATTGGACCGCATTCACCTCAGAGACCTAAGTTTGAGGGGGGGTGGAAGAGGGTGTAGTTGAGCTGGGAGAAGCCATCGAAGCGGGTCCCTAAATTGTTCCAGTCGACTGGGTAGCAGATTGGGTTTTGACGTAGCCAATAATTCCATCCACGTGGGAAGAAGATGATGGTTTGGATGGATCATTAGTGGCACGGGTAGCATTCGGTATCAACTCATACAATGTACCATATTGTGAATAGACTAAGTCTAAATACTGATCTCGGGCAATGGCTTCTTCCTCGGTGACCACACCACCCATGGAAACATCACGAGCGATCTGGGGTAACAATGATTTAGTGAACCATTCCGCTAACAATTGGTCGGGAATGACCGCATTGATTAGCCTTCGTTGTCGTCTCCATTCATGAATATGATTGGAGATATGTACAGACGTTGTCTGATGAAGAGAAGTTAATAGTTCGGTACCCATCTCGTATTGAATGGGCAGTTGGAAGTGTGTGAGGAAGGACATGGTGAGGGAGTTGAAATCGTGAAAAGATGCACGTGGTAGTTCAATATACCATTTTTCCATGGAACCTGTAAGCGTTCGTTGGAAAAGACGCAAACGTATAGAATCGTCCATGAGGGAGTTGGATGAACACCACAAATGGAAAGTCATCACGTGGTTGTTTGGGTCTTCTCCAGATTTTCCGTCAAATTTTGGGATGTCGGAAGGGAGTTTAGCTGGAATAGCTGGCCAAACCGGAGAATGATAAATATGATCATTCGTTAACCGAGACAAGTCTGGAAGGTCCAGGGTAGATAGAAAAGGTAATTTTTGGTTAATCTGTGGGTAATGCTGGTGTGGCATGGGGACACCAGTGGGGCCAATCACTGGGTTATGTGGATAATTGTAACTAGTGGGCCCTCTTGTATGAGGTTGGTTTTGACCAAGGTACATAGGATTCGAGGTGTTTTGAGAAGCATATGTGAGCAGAGGATAACCAGATGGGTTTTGAGGATTGTAGGTTTGGTTTGGCACTTGTCCATAAGGAGGTTGTTGCGGAGTTTGAGAATTGTGTCCTGCCGAGAACTGTGGGTTTCCTTGGAAAAGGACGTTCCACGGATTAGGTGCGGCAGACATGTTTTGTCTGTGTTGTTGATGATAGACTCCAGATTGAGGCTGCCCCCTAGCATGAGAGTGCCCCCTTAATGGAATTTTTCCTCCGGTGGGAGGGTTCCCCCCGACTTGAGGTAGAGTTCCTAGAATTTGAGAGCCAGATGTAAATGACTGACTGGTACCACCGAGTGGATTAAGACCACCAAGACCGGTCCCTCCGGGTTGTTGGATAGGTATGGAACTTCCCGACATAACTTGAGTAGTAGTGGTTTAGGTAGTAGTGGCAGTGGAAGCATTCAATGCCCTCAACCCAAAAGGAAGTGTAGGTCTTGGTGTAATAGGTGTGCCAATCGTAGCTTGGTTGATCACCACATTACCAGCAGGAATAGTCAGAATGTGAGGGACCATTGTAGAATGAGCCATCTGGAGGGGAAGAGAAGGCCTTGGACCAACGGATGGTATGTTCAGACCAACAGGTGGTGTGGCTGTAAAGGTGGTGGTATCGGTAAAATGTTTTAGGGGTATGGTGTAGGAGATGGGTGCATCAACACCTTCCCCTATTCCATAAAGATCTCGCACCAAGCGTGGTGGACTTCGAACAATGTCTGCGGTCCAAAATGGGTCATCGGCTAAAGGGTTTTGATAAGACCCAGTCAGAATGTCAGAAGGATTGATGAAGACAAATTCACCGGTGGACTTCAGTTGGAGGATACGTCATTCATATCCCTCCGAAATGCGGTAAGCTTCCGGAGATTTCGAAACAATCCGAAAATTCTCCAAAGGAGTGGGAACTTCTTCCTATGAAGTTGTAGTGTTTTGAACTTCACTCTGTTGAGGATATTTCTCCATAGAATGAGGGGGAAAAGGGGTGTTTCCTTCCATATTTTCTGGAGGAAGTCCCTGTAGCCTCCGCGAATGGCATGGAGGTTCGATGTTGGCAAAAAATAGTCGGTGAAAGAGATCTATGGCCAACTACCGAAAAGAAACAACATATGCTAATAGAAATCTAAGAATCACAACCAAGCAAACAGGACCTTCTTTTGATGACTGTACTAGTTGGTGATGAAATCCAACTTCATGTGATCAAGTCCAGAAGGGGCGAGGATAGGGTGGAACAGTTACAAAGGCGACCTACTTAATGGACTTATGCCTTGGTGCAAGCTTCCACGCAGCAATTGTGGATTTACCCTCCAAGGAGCCCGAGTGAGTTTGACCAATGTTTTCTTTAGGTATAGTAAGACTTCCCATCACCGTCATCTTGTGTAAGACCCTAAAGAGTATGGCCACTAAGGTTACCAATTCGCAGTCAGCCCCTGGGCGGGAACAGTCGGCAGTCCGATCCGAACGTACGGGAAGGGTATCGATCCCAAAATCAACTAAAAGGATTCCATGCAGTAATTATGGATTTACCTTGAAGCGATCCCCATAATACGATCTAACCACCACAATCAGTTAAACCACGGAGGGTTAGTCCTCATAGCTCACCTGAATGCAACCTCGTGCATAACCCCTGTGTGAGAGGGGGATCCCAGACAGACTTATACGATGATTGGATTTGACTCTCCCTAACTCAGGATGCTTCTGTTTGTTTTGGAAACTTTTGAGAGTTATGCTCACAGCCTAATCCAAAGTACTAAGCCTAGTCTACTATTGGTGGAGGATCCTAGAAAATAAAAAGTTCTAAATAATTTTTAATTAGCATTGATTTTTATAGCTATTCTTTACTCGAAAAGGGGTGCATGGAAGTGAAACGAATGGAATTATGACTCAGTCCCAAAAAATGCATCAAAAATGATAAGAATTCATTTCTTTTCGATGAACATCTATCTAAGGGAGAGAGAGATAGTTATTTTCACTAACAAACACTAATAAGGAGTGTCCTCAAACAAGTTTTCTTCAATCAAATCCTGATGTGATGCTAAAACTTTTGAAATGCCTTCTAACATACACAATCAATCATGAAGATGCTTTTTATTGTTTTCATATGAATAATGATCAATTCAACACAATGCTTGTCTTGCTAATTACCTTCTTGGATGAATGAAAATCAAACTAGCACAAGCAAAAGTCATACTAACAATACACCCTTTCGTTGCAATCAAAATGAAAAGCGAAAGAAAAGAAACAATCAAAGAGAAAAACAAACTTCACACCCAAAAGAAAAAGTCAAATAACAATGATCTTGACTAAAATCAAGATGAAGAGATCTATAGGCCTTTGATGACCTTCACCAGGGTTTTTACTCAATTAAACAGAGAGAAAGACAATGCATGGGTTTCGGACTCCAAACAACAGAAAAACTCAATAACAATAGTGAAGGAGGCTACAAAATCCAAATAGTAAGATGTTTGTTCTTCAAAAAGACAGATGTCAAGGCTGGAATGGAAGAAGCATTGGCTCACAGGGTTACCCAACAGGAGAGACACAGAGGCAAAACCCAAAAAAAGCAATTCTGGAAGGTTTACTGGCCAAAGGAGGGCTATCACTCTGTTGCCAAAGGCAAGGAGCGTTATAGTGCTCTGTGTAAGGCTATTAGGGAGCATTGGCACTCTGTTAACATAGGGACAGGGGCACCAGGTTCAAAAAATCCCAAAAATGTCTAAAATTCCAAAAAATGCAATTCAATCTCGAAAATTAGGCTGAGTATGATGGGGTAGGGAGCCAATCATCTCATGAAACCAATAAAAAGAGGAGTGGAATAGGTATGAAACAATCAAGGGGTAGAACTAGGTCAATGAGGAGAAATCAAAACAATAATTTTTTATTTGAGGCTATCTCCCCAGCAGAGTCCCCAGTTTCTGTTGTAGGAAAATGTCCCTGCGGACAAGTAGATTGCCTCAAAGAGCTTGACCCTAACTCTAAGACAGAAAATTCTTAACGTGGACACTAACTTCCTTTAAAATCTATACAAACTAACACATGAGAAGGAAGGAGAACAGAAGTACCTGTTCATCAATGTTTGTCCCTGCACGCTCCGAGTTGAGCTCCGATCCTTTGCTCCTCACTGAGTCCTGTGGACAAACAAGATATGACCACTTCCTACTCTCTTGATATTATCTTGAAAACAAATCTATCTATCAATGATAAGTTCATGTAGCATTAGACACAAACTAGAAAGAACCAGGCCAAGTGTGTCATATTAATGAGAATAACGACTACAGTACTTACAATCGTAGATACGAATGCGACATCTTTGTCAAGTCCCATTCATCTAACCCATGCCTGAAAGATCCACAACCTAGATAACAACAGATTCACTTATCACTCTCCTTTGGTTGACTGTATGTTTCCTATAAGATCATAGGTTTCATGCTAGCAATTCTTCCCCCTTTCTCACCATCATAAAGCCTGCTTATGTAGGTTAAGAGGAGCTTAACCTCTTGAGTTATATTTAGAACATGTTGAGGAACCTCCTCCTTAGATCAGGGATCTCCTGATGAAACCAAGAATTTGAATGCAATTGCCTTCCAATCTTGAAAGATCCTCCCCTTATTCTCCTCAACGGGCCAACTACTGCCTCAGATTAGGCAGCGCTCCTTCAAAAGGGGCATCAGAGCGCTGTAGTTCTCCCTAGGAAGTTTGAGGGAAGCGCCAGCGCTCCAAGGGTGGATAGAACTCCTTCAGAGGGGGCAGGGGAGTGTTATAATGCTCCCTGAAGCCTTATAGGGGAGCGCCAGCACTCCCTAGACTGATATAGGGGAGCGCTCACCCCCAAAACCTTTGATTAAAAGCTCTCTTTAGGTGTTAAGAGTTCCTTGACTTCAGTTAACCAGTTATCCTTCTCCAAACCAAGTGTATGAGGTGTTTTAAGTGCCTCTTTAGTGTCGTCGTTAAGGCAATATGCTTGAACAACGTTTGCAACACTTACGAACAACTTGCAACACTTGCGAAAGTTGTAAGGAAGATGCGACACTTACGACAATTGAGAGGAACATGCGACACTTATCCAGTTGAGTAATTTTGACATGTAACAATATGAACCTTCATTGTTTCACCATCCATCGACTGCTGCACTTCCCTTTCATGGATTTAGCAACAGGTCGGATGAAGAATTCTTAGAGCTCCGTAGCTGGTACTAGACTCCCTCTAGGAGAAACCACTTCCCAACAAACTCTCTCACCTGGAGAGAGTTTCTCGTAGGCCTGAAAACCTACTTTTTCAACCACAGGCCTGACAACCTACCTCTTCAATCAACAACCACCAAAAATCGGGTAAGGCAAGGGGACGACTCAACAATCTATAGAGGTTCACAAAGGCAAAAATGACTCTGGTTGTATACTTATTCAGTGTGTGCGTGAACTTCCCAAGGGATGGCCAGCATGATGAGGATGAACTCATGGGAAACTAAATTTCCAGACTGATCAGAATGTTGAGAGCGAGCAAGGAAGAAAGTGAGAATGGTCAACTTGCAGAATTGTGAGAGAGTTGCAATGGTGAGAGAGAACTACTTAGGAAGGTGGAAAAAATGGTTCCTAAACCTCAAAAAAGGTGGAACCTCCCACATAAATTTTCATGCGTCCTAGGTGACACTTGGGTTTCCAGGAGCACACTCCTCTCCACTTGGATTTTGTTCCTCTCTTTAAATGAACATAGGATAACTGGGTTTATCTTCCCAACTTTAGTACTTTTCAGGAATACATTATAATATTCCCTTGGGTTAATCCCTCAATCTTAGCCCCTATTTATTATCCTCTTAGCCCCATTCATTTCCCTACCTAGTGGAGCTTATCCCCCCATAACTCTTTCTTTGTGGTCAGTCTACACGCAGTGATGTATTTTATTAATAATTTGCATAATTACATATACAAAAATCAGGCCCACTGACCTTAGCTTCTAGGCTCTTCGGCCTAATAAACACATAATCCTACCAACTTATAATTACTTGTCTCACTAGCCTACAAAAATCATTACACTTCACAGGGGCTCGGCCTTGGGGTATTACAACCCCCCCCGTTTAATTTTGCACTATCCTCAGTGCAACTTATTTATATAATATCAGCAAGAGTTTCAAAATCTTCAAAAAGATGTGGGTATTCTACTCGCATAACATCATCATGCTCCCATGTTGCATCCTCAAGACCATACCAGGTCCATTGAACCTTTAGAAGCCCTATGTCTCGACTCCAGAGATGATTTCTTTTCTGATCCAGTATACGCACCGGATGCACCTGAAAATCGATTTACTACTCCACCTGAATCACATTCCAATCAATAACATGATTAGCATCAAGTACATCTTTATTAAGAAATGACACATCAAATACATTATCTATAGATATCCATGCAAGCAATGCAATCCTATATGCTACTAGACCAATCCTCTCCAAGATTTCAAACAATCCACAATATCGAGATTCCAACTTTGAACAATTTCCCAACTTTATGGAGCTTTTGTTGGCCTTCACTCTCAGGAATACATGATCCCCTACTTTAAATTGCTTGTGAGTTCTGTGCTTATCAACATAATTTTTCTTCATATCTTGGGAAAATTTCAAATTATGCTTAATCTCCAGCATTCGTTCTTCCATTTTCTTGAACAACTCTAGCCCAACCACTTCCCTATCAGCTGGGTTGTCCCAACTTACTAGGGTGTTTCACTTTCTACCATAAAGTGCTTCAAACGAGCTCATGTTTAGTGATGCTCGATACCCATTGTTGTAGGAAAATTCTACCAAGTGTAGATATTCTTCCCATTTAGATGGTTTGTCCATCACATACATTCTTAATGTATCTTCTATCACTTAGTTCACCCTTTTTGTTTTCCCATCCAACTTAGGATGATATGTTGTGTTGAAGTTCAGATTTGTTCTGAACCCTTTGAATAACCCATTCCAGAACTTTGATGTAAAATTTGGGTCTCTTTCAGACACAATTGTCTTGGGTACACTATGCAAGCGTGATACTTCCCTCATATAATATAATCAACATTAGTTTCTTTATGATTAGTGTTCATAGGAATGAAATGGGTAGATTTAGTAACCTTGTCCACCACTACCATGATTGCATCATGTTGCTTTCTTGTTTTGGGTGATCCTGTGATGAAATCCATTGTCACCAATTCCCATTTCCACTCATTAATGGGTAATGTTTGTAGTAACCCAGTTGGGTGTCTATGCTTAGCCTTAATCCTTTGACATTCTAAGCATTTAGCAATAAAATCAGCAATCCCCCTCTTCATGCCTGACCAATAATATTGGCTTTTGACTGCTAAGATTGTTTTATGATATCCTGGGTATCCTGCATAAGGAACATTATTCATCTCTTTTAAAATTGTACTCCTCAATTCCATAGAATCTGGTACATAAAATTTGTTTTTCTACAAGAGAATTCCATCAATTCCCAATTCATAATCTTCATTTTTCTGTTCCATTTTACCTTGCTGCAATTTTGTTACCAGTTCCATGTACTGCAAATCTTCTTTTCCATCTTCATAAATTCTTCTTTAAGATCCATCTGATACATGCTAATGGTTGTAGCATGCATTTCATGCACTCTCCTACTGAGTGAGTCAACCACTTTGTTCTCCTTTCCTTTGATATGCTTGATATCAAAGTCATAATCATAGAGGAATTCCAACCCTCTACTCTGCCTAACATTCAAAGTAGGTTGATCAAGAAAATATTTTAGACTGTTATGATCTGTCCTTAGCTCAAACGTCTTTCCCATGAGGTAGTGCCTCCACTTCTTCAAAGCGTACACTATGGATGCCAATTCCAAATCATCGGTGGCATAGAGCCTTTCATGCTCTTTCAATTTTATGGACTCGAAACATATCACAAACCCATTCTAGCTAAGGACTCCACCAAGCCCTTCTTTGCATGCATCCATGCAAACCACAAAATATTCATTCGGATCTACGATCTTCAGAATTGGAGCACTGATTAACAACTGCTTCAATTGTTGGAAATTCTTTTCACTTTCTTCTTTCCATTGAAACTTCTTCCCCTTCCTTTGCAAGGAAGTGATGGGGTGAGCTATTCTCGAAAACCTTGCAATGAAACTTTTGTAGTATCCATTTAGACCCATGAATTATTTGACTTCTGTCACATTATTAGGTGTTGTCCACCCTTTAATGGACTCTATCTTTTTAGGGTCCACTGCTATCCCTTCTTCAAATATGATATGCCCCAAATAGTGAATTATGTTTTGATAAAATGAACACTTGCTCAATTTGGTGTATAGTTGATGCTCCCTTAGCACTTGCAACACCATCCTCAAATGATGCTCATGATCTTCTTTCGACTTGGAATATACAATAATTTCATCCAAAAAGACAATGACAAACTTGTCTAAATATTCTTGGAAAACACCATTCATTAAGCACATGAAAACAACGCGTGCATTGGATAACCCAAATGGCACCACTGTGAACTCATATTGACCATACCTTGTCCTGAAGGTGGTCTTGATGATATCTTCCTCTTTAATCCTTACCTAATGGTATCTTGACCTGAGATCTATCTTTGAAAATATCTTTGCATCCTTCAATTGATCAAAGAGATCATCAATCCTTAGCAAAGGATACTTATTCTTTATAGTTACTTTATTCAACTGTTTGAAGTCGATGCACACTCTTAATGTCTCATCTTTATTTTTCACGAACAAAACTGGGGCATCTCAAGGTGACACACTTGGGTGTATATACCCCTTCTTCAGAAGTTCTTCAAGATTCATTTTCAATTCCTTCAGCTCTGGTGTACTCATTCTGTAAGGAGTCTTTGATACTGGAGTTGCTCCAGGCATCAAATTAATAAAGAATTCAATATCTCTCTTTCGAGGTAGTCTTGGTACCTCCTTGAACACATATTCAAAATCTTCTAGGACTGCATGATATTCCAAATTTGGTACCCTATCCTTAGATGCTTCCTCCATATGGGCTGCAAATACTTGACATCCTTTCTTGTAGCACTTCTCCAACTGCAATGATGATATTTCCCAGACAGTAACTGCCCTGGGAATTCCTTGGACTATTTTTTTATTTACTTCCTCGTCCAAGAAATTGAATGCCTTGTTATGGCAGTCTAAGATGGCATGGTGTAGGTCCAACCAATCCATACCAATTATGAAATATTATGATCCCAACAGAAATATGTTCAAATATGCCTTGGTACATAGTCCATTCATGCCCACTGGACATGATTTAACCAACTCAACAAATTTCCTCTTGTCTCCTATAGTGAGTTGTACCAGCCAAGATTTCCCATGCTCGCTTCTTGGAAAAATAAATATTTCCACTACCTTAGGGTCTATATAGCTATGACTAGCCCTCGAATCAATTAAAATAGTAAAGGCGTGGTTATTGATCTTCAACTTCAATCATGTATGATTTAAACTTAGCTTGATTGTTGTCTAGGGTTTCATATATCATTGGTACTATTATGTCCATGTCCTACATTGTTTCTGCTTGCTATGCATTATGGACAACTCTTACCTTGTCACTTTTGTGAGGACAATCTTTATACTTGTGGTATCCTTTACAACCCCAACATTGAATGGGAGCATGCCTTGACCTTTTCCCTCCTACCTCAACCATTATATGCTCTCTAAAATATGGTTGTCCTTGAGGACTATTTCTGAAAAATGGAGGCTTGTTTCCCTTCTACCTATGTTCCTTCTTGAACTTCTTCTTGTCCTCCCAAGCCTTCAGGAAAGTAGGATTTCCTTTTTGTTGATCATATAATCATTTTTATCTCCTTATAGTTTCTTCCAGAGTCTTGGGATCATCATATTGGATTTTATCACTGATGAAAGATGGTAGACCACTCAAGTACCTCTAAATCTTCACTATCTCATCCTTGATGAAGGATACATACTTCAACAACTCTAAGAATCTCCTTTCATATTCGTCAATATCCATGCTGCCTAGTTTAACTTCAAATAACTCTTTCATCTTTCTATCATAATACCTCTTGGTTAGGTATTTCTTCTAAAAATGCCTCTTGAAATCCTTCCAAGTCACATTTTTCTCCTTGAGTTGTTGTACTTTCACCAGTTGATCCCACCACATGGATGATTTTCCTTCAAGTTGGTATGTGGAAATCACTCCTTCTGCATGAGAAGAAAATTTATGCAATTGAAAATACTTTCTCATGCTGAGCAACCATGTCTCTGCATCTTCATCCTTCTTGAGCTCCCCATAAAATGTAGGAGGTTTTATTTTGTTCATTTCCTCTCATAGCTCATCCTCCCCGAACCTCTTATGCTTCCTAACAGGGGATGGACTTGAGATGTTGTGTGCTCTCTTATTGGAATGCCTCGGGGAGTGTTGGTGATGTCTACTATCACTTTTTCTTCTTCTATGACTTCCTAATTTTCTTGAACCACTCTCCTTATCCAATTTATTTTATATTCTTTCCAGGATCTACATCAACTTTATGTTGATTCTCCCTATTTCTCCCTGGTTTTCATGATCTTTTTTTTATCTGCTCTGTGAGTCTACACATCTTTCTAAAAAATTTCAATGATTTTCATCATGTTTCCTTCTTTATCTATCTCTTATCCATGAACATTGGAGGTTGATCCTTCAACTCCTAAATGGATATCCATTCCTCTAACTTCATTTTCCAAACTGTAAGCACCATGTACCTTCCCCATTTCTTTGCACTGTGCAGAAATTTGGTTCGGTTCTGATAATCGTTAACTATGAAAAATGTGCAGTCAACCAAGTTTTGTTATACTATCAGACTTTAATAATTTTCTAGAATAAAAAAAAATAATATCAGATTCCATTTTCTGTAGGTATTGGTTGGTTAAGAACCTGTTGATGTGCGAAATTGACCGCTCGTCAACTGGAGGAGTGGATCCGGTCTGGGGTTGTCTATATAACCCAATCCGTTTGGGATAATCCACCCCGACAGGTTTAGCGGCTCCGTTGGCCGATCTAAGTCCTAGGAAAATGAAAGAAAAACTAATCTAAGTAAAAAAAGGGAAACTACAACAAACTATATACAAATTGAAAACTATATATACAGTTTACTAACTAATACTATAAAACAATAATTCTACTTATTAAATGTTCAGTTATTAATACAATTAAATCTCAATTATATATGTACAGTATCTACAGATTACAGATTTTAAATTGAAAACCTGCAAAAAATCATTTGTGCACTGTCCTATGACACCAAAACTATTATTTTGGGTTTTTATGATTTTTATGAGAAAGAAATAAAATAAAAGATATCTAAGCTAATCAATAAGAATAGTAATCTGTGCTGAGAAATGAAATAATAACTATCTAACTAAGTAATAAGAACTACAATCTGTATTATATATCTATCTAAACTAAAGTGAATCCTAATATTGATTAAACTATTGAAATAAAATAACAAGCTGACCTGAAATTAGCGCTTCCTATTTGTCCTGTATGCTGCATTCAATTTAGTTGTTCGATGCGGGAAACCCGCACTCAATTTTCCACAAGCTTCTCGTAAACAAGAAGCAACAATTCTCTTTGAATACAAGTGACAGAACAAAAAAGACATAAAACAACAACAATATTATATTTCACAGACCATCACATTTAGATAAACCCCAGTGCGAAGATTTGTGCATGACTGCTTATTTAACCAAGAAGATTAACCTTCTATTAATTAAATTAAAATAGAGTAATTGTTGTGCATAAACTGAGATACATCAGATATGGACAAAATTTAAGTCATAACGCATCAACCTATAACAAGTCTTGATATCTAAAGTAGTCAATAACTTGATCACAAATTAAAATACACAAAACTTGAATGAAAGTACGATAAATTGAAAGCTAAAGCTGTTACAAAAGATCCACTTCCATTCGAGTCTGTATCATCATAAGTTCATAGTCTTTGTTCTCCCAACAATGATGGGTTCTTTACAAAAAATAATGTGTATATAAAGGCCACAGGGTAAAACATCCCTGTGGGAATTATCAAAAATTGTTTGGAAAAATCTGAGAACAATCTCCCAAATCTCTATTTCTGCCTAAGACTAACAACTTGAAACAAAACTATGTAACAAAAAGTATGTTCTAAAATGCCACAACAGAGTGAGATCGGAAGA